>JANPXK010000674.1:0-16183 GCA_024704745.1 Rosa lucieae
ATATTGTTTTTGGAATAGTACCAACTTGAATTGGGTCTTTTGCATTAGCTGTGTGAATTTTGAAGGAAACTAATGGCGTGTTTTTTATATTTATCATGGTTTGGGATGTCAACAACATTTTAGAGGAGATAGTGTTGCTTCTTTGGTTCTACATAGATGGGAAGAGGCAGCTTTTAGGTGGTCGAAGCTTTCCTAATAATTTCTTTTTAGACCTGTTCGGGCTCGAAACCGGAAAACGCGCTCAAAAAATTTAAGCTAGGCTTTATTATGTCTCTAGAATTGCAAAAACAAAAAATGAACCGGACCTGAATATTTCATTCCAGCCTCGGGCCTCAAAAATTTTAGGACGGTCGAACTAGCGCGCCCAGCCCAAATTACTAGAGTATATGTTTACCAGACTAAATCACCTAAGATTATGGTTAGCTTCAAGTAGGGCGGACTTTGTTCTATAGTTTTTTTCAATTTGATTTTTTGGCGCTAATCTCTAATGGAATCGATATATCGATTTTGGAATTTTCAAAATTGAAACCGACCTAATAAAACTTATGATAATCAACATGATAGGTTAATCATAAAATATTCATTAACTACGAAATTGAAAAACAAGCCCATTTAGTGTTATTGTAGATCAAGGTCCGAAATCCTAATTCAAACAATTAGAGTCAAAATGGAGCATCTCAAGCCCAACTCCAATCTAGTGCATCACCGAAATTATATTCATATAATTTTGGCATAATTGCCAATAAAATACTACAACTAGTCAATTGACGATTAAATCTCGCAACATCGTGCGGGTGCTTTTTCTAGTTGAAATGATAGCTTGAAATACCAGCTTGGATAAAGTTCGTGTTAAATGAAATTGATGGGCGGAACGTTAAAAAATCTATCAAATCAACAGTGTTACACACTCAATAGTATCCATGTTAGAATTAGAAGAGTGCCTTCATAGACCATCACATGTTACGATCTGGAAGTGCTTCATAGGCCATGGACCCTTAATACGGCCTCCATAAACCATACCAATGGTTTCAGAGCCAAAGTCCGTTTAGACATGGTGATACTGAGGGACCTTGAAGCAATGAGGTACCGGTCTCAACGTCGAAGTCAAGATAGGCAATATTACCAGTAGGCAAAGTAAAACACATAAATAGTTTCATCTCAAACAACTTTCAGTAAATGAGTAAACATCATGATCCTAAAATCAGAGGTTCCCAACTTGTCACCAATATTAAAAATGTAAAAAAAAAAAAGTTGTTCTAGTTAGACCTACAAATTTGATATTTGGACTTCCAACGTTTTTAATTATAATAGACTTTGTCAATTATAAAAAGACAAAAAAAGACAAGAGAGAAAAATGGAAAAATTAATAAATAAATACTCTTTTACCTCCTCCAAACAAATATATCATTCAATTAAATTTTTTTTTTCTTCGAAATTTCCTTAATTGCCTATAGTTTTATAATTTACCTAAAACAATTAAGTAAAAATAATAATTTATATACATGGCCCATCATTTAATACAAAAGTAAATTCAAAACAATCTGATTTGGAATTTTCTTAAAACTAAATTAATGAATATTATGATATATCGAGCTCTTCCAACCCAAAACCCTTGCAAATCTTTCTTTTAGCAAATTCAAAGGGATTCTAACAACATATCAAGATCAATAACTAACTCTTTGATTAATTTTGGTGGATGAGAGACTTACTCATAAGAGAGCAATATCATTTGATTTTGATTAATTCTTCTTCTCATGGTTGAAGATAGAGATAAAAAGTAGAGTAACAAATTGTTGTATCTCATGTTCAAGGGTGTTTTTGTAAAAATAAGGAGATCTACTTAGCTTTTCAAGTATTCTAAAAACTAAATTAGAGGTATACAAAGTATGGAAGGTCCAAATAGAAAATTTGGAGGTCCAACTAAAACCACCAAAAAAAAAAATATAGTACTTTGAAAAAGACTAGAATTTGGTAGAAGGAACAAGGGATTTTCTTAGAGTCAGAGTACAACATGGGCACACAAAAAGATTAAATTTTCATTTCTTTTTTACCAGAAAAACACTCCAACCCTAAAATAAAGCTTGTTGGATTCGCGAGGTGTACCTACATGTGCATTTGCAAACATAATTAGCTATAATGAGCCACGCTCATTATACCGCCAGAGATACCAACTCCCACCAAGGGAGTGACCTACCAAAACACAGCCAGGCGGGCGACCAACTGAGCCCTAGATCGCCCCCAGATCACTGCTGACGCGCCGCCACGCACAGCGCTAAGATAGCATCAGAAGCTCAAGATGCTGGGAATCGAAGCACATCAGTCCTACATCGAAAACAAGAAGGAAGGTGTATTGTATTTGGATTTGTGCAGACTTTTTTTAAATGACAGACTTTTTGAAAAGTCCACTGACTCTTTAAAAAGTTGATAAACAATTATGGATTTCTTAAAACCATTGATTTTAGCAGCAGACTTTTATTGATTCATGAAAATCTATATACTTTATTATGAATGACTTCTACAGATTTCCTAAGATGTACAAATATAAAAAAAAATAAACAAATGCAGCCCAAACACAAAACAAAATAATAACTTGTTGTTTCTTCAATGCTCCAGTATCTTCTAATAGAAATTGACTCAAATAAATAAATGATTGTTAGTCTGTCTAGGAGTTTGTTCTCATTCCTAATCTCCCAACAACATAAATACAATATAGATCACTTGATGTTTATGGTTAATTATTCTCATCAATTTTGTTTTCGCCGATTAACATATAATGTAGCAATATTGGTCAATGTCTTGATCTACAATCAATCAATTGAAATTCAATTGTTCAACTTTTTTTGAACCATAAAAAAATTCAAATTAATGAGAATAATTAATTAATAAGATAAAATTTAGTATGGTTCGAGGTCTTAGGGTTAGACCACAATATTTGAGTTTTAGGGTTTCATAAATCATTTTTATTTCTATTAGGATTCAAAGTATCACAATTGAAAGAAAAAAAAACAAAAACAAAATCACATTCAACAACTACAATGAACATGTTGGGATAAAAAAAGGTTGATATCATAAAAAATTAGAGAAAAGACAAAAAATAAGAAAGAGAGATGATGAAGGACAAACTTCTTCTTCGTGCATAGAGAGAAGAACTTTGATAAACTTTTTTTTTTTTTTTGAAGAGGAAACTTTGATAGACTTTTTGAAATCTTTGGTCTGGAGGCTGGAAAAATTTTGGAGTTTGGTATGTATAGTTAACACTACAAAGTCTATGATTATCCATGATTTTCTAATTCCATAAATATGAATGATATTTTGAATATCTTTGTACTTTTATTCATTTTTAAAAGTCCTAATTGAATACCCCTAGATTTTGGTGGAATTCATGAGAGTCTTTAAAATCCTAATTGAATACCTCAAAACTTTCATGGACTGTTAAAAGTCTATATTGAATACACCCAGAATTTTAAATTCCATAGATTTCTTTAAAAGTTCCACTAATTCCATATACAATACACCCCCCGAAGAAAATCAGTCTTCTCCTCACCTATAAAAGGTCCTCTTCTCTCTCCTCATTTATTACTCAATTAGTACTCATTTATCGTTATGTTGCCTATATGCATTGACTGACTTAGGCATCGGAGAAGCGAAGACCACCCATCGCGGTCTCCCTCTGACGCCCTGTCTCTCGTGTGACAGCTAGCAAAGGCCATCAAGTCCTCAGAGTAGTGGTCCGCCCATCGGACCCCCGTTAAACGAAAGATCGGCCACCGCCGGACTTTGAGCATTAACATTGGCGCCGTCTGTGGGAACCCTTGAACAAAAAGGTCATCCCGCCACGATCACCATGACTAACGGTAGCGGGGGAAACGTTGAAGAGCAGGCAGACCAGTCGGCCATACCCCAACCCACCAACCCGGTGGTAAACATCAACCGCGCACTATTTAGCACCCCGGTAAACCCCGACGGTGAGACAAACCCGGGTAGCAGCCGCGCAACAAGACAAGACCTCACCTCTCTATATGAGCTGGCACTGGCGGATCTTCACAAGGCAAACAGAGAACGCGAACAAGAGCGCAAGGAAAAATCCGAGCCCCAAAAGCAGGTGGCCACGCTGGTGTCACATTTTGATGAACTAAAAAGAACGCTAGAGGCAACCGCCAACCCGGCACGGAGCGAACAATCAAGGAGCACCAGGCACAGCCGACCTAGTACCGGGGCATTGATACCAACACCAGTCGTGCATTGGGAATGGGGTCGCCCCCCGTGCCCCAGCTAATGTTGGAGCAGGAGGCAGAATCATCGCTGCACACCCACTGCTCAAGGGCTAGGGAAAGAACCGAGGGAAACCTACCTGCACCCTGGCGAGGATCAGTCCAGCGAAATGCCAGGTCAACCCCCGCTGGCGACGTTACCGCTGACATACTGGAAAGGATGCAGCAGTTGGAACAAAGGTTGATCCGGGCGGAATCAGGTGCCCCAGCGCCAATTTCAAATCCGCTTTTCGTGTCCAGGCCAGGACCATTCACCACTGCGATCCTACAGGCTGTCAGGCCAGCGTACGCAAAGACTCCAAAAATGTCCCATTACAGTGGTAAGACTGATCCCTTCGTCCATATGGACACCTTCAAGAAGGTCACCAACAACAAAGGATTCGACGACGCAACCCTGTGCCATTTGTTCAGCGAAACGCTGGACAATGAGGCAATGAACTGGTTCTTCGAGTGCCCGCAGGGATCCATTGACTCATTCCAGGCGTTATCACATGCTTTCCTTTCTCGGTTCATCCTACTGTTAGCCGGACACCACAATACAAGCCAGCTGTTCAACGTCAAGCAGGGTACGGAGGAAACACTAAAAGCATTCGTCACAAGGTGGCGGGCAGCAGCATCTCAATGCCGAGATCTTGATAAAACAATGGCTTCGGCGGTTTTCAAGCAGGGACTCCTCAATGGGCCATTCCTTTATCACCTCAACTACAATCATCCAAATGCGGTGTACGACCACCTCATGAGTGAAGCAGTCATTCATGCCCAAGCAGAATTCATCACATATGGAGAAACCCCACCGCCACCAGCAACACTAACAAAATCAGCACAACCCTCCTCCAGCCATCAAGAGACAGCTAGCAAAACTCCCGCCACACCGCCGACTGACAAGAAGAGGGAGCGGCAACAGGGCCATTACCAGAACAAGCGGCAGAATGACCAACACTACAAGGGAAACCGCCCATCCCATGGGGACAACCACAACAAACCAACGGAATCCTCTCAGCGGTATGCGGTATTTACAGTCCTCACAACTTCGTATGAGGAAATCTACAATCAGTGCAAGGATCAGATCCCAAAACCACCCCCGGCAAGATACCCAAAAACGGGCAACCAAGAAACACCGGCAGGTGGTGCAAATACCACGAGGACAGCGGTCACAATACCAATAGCTGCAATGCTCTCAAAAAGGCCATTGAAACCTTGTACAGTGATGGTAAGATGAAATAACAATTCAAAGTGCGCCAACCGCCACCTGTGATCTCCAACATTGAGCCCTTGGGCCGCATCAACACTATCGACGACGGTGCTCCAATCACCAACATTTCTCACAGGGCAAGAAAGCGTTATGCACGAGCAAATCACCCAAAGGAGGTCTGCAACATCCACTATGAAAGATCTGCCAAACTCCCAAAATCTGGTTGGGAGCCCATTACCTTCTCAGAGGAGGAGAAACGCGGAGTACATCTGCCCCATGACGACCCATTCTTGATCGACGCCATTCTCGACAAATGGTCAGTGGGAAGAATCCTGGTGGACAGCGGATCCGCTGTCAATGTCATATTTAGCGATTGTTACAACAACCTCAAGAGGAACAGAAAACTGCTCCAAGATCATGAGCCATTGCTTAGCTTCTCCGGTGACATCACGCAACCGCTGGGTTCTGACTATATGCGACTAGTTATCGGCGCTAGTCCATGTATGGCGGAGGTACATACAGAATTCATAATTGTCGATTGTTTCAGCTTATATAACGCCATCATTGGCCTGCCAGCACTCAACAAGCTCAAGTGCATCATCGCCGGATACATGCTTGTCATGAAGTTCCCCACACCCAACGGCACAAACTGTGGCAAGGGAAGTCAGCAGTTGGCACGAGAATGTTATTCAACTACTATAGCACGATCAACTCGCCGCCATGAGATCTTAGCGGTAGGCAGTCAGGCACCGCCATCAAGTATCTTTGAAGATCCCAGAGATGAAGAGAAGAAGTATGTCAAGAAGGAGCCAATCAATCCTGAAACATCATTAAAGGTTGTCAGCATCTCTGACGAGCATCCTGAGCGGACAATCCGCATAGGCGCTCAATTAGACCCAGAGGTGGCGGCGGAACTCACTCAGTTCCTACGTGACAACGTTGCAGTCTTTTCCTGGTCATATGCAGACATGCCAGGTATCTCCCCTGAAATCATAACGCACAAGTTGAGCATCAAGCCATCCTTCTATCCTATCAAATAGAAGCGATGAGCCTTCGACGAAGAGAAAAACTGTGCGATAGGAGAAGAAGTTGCCAAGCTCCAGGGCATTGGGTTCATTCGCCAAGTCATCTATCCCCAGTGGATTTCCAACCTGGTTATGGTCAAGAAGCCTAGCGGCAAGTGGCCGATGTGTGTCGGCTTCAAAAATCTTAACAAGGCATGCCCAAAAGATAGTTTCCCGCTACCCCGCATTGATCAACTAGTTGATACAACCGCCGGACATGAGCTCCTCAGCATGATGGACGCTTTCTCCGGCTATAATCAAATCAAGATGCATCCCGGCGACCAGGAGTGCACCACCTTCACCACCGACAAAGGCCTATATTGTTACAATGTTATGCCTTTCGGTCTGAAAAACGCAGGCGCAACTTATCAGCACATCTGGGTAAGATAATCGAGGTCTACGTGGACGACATGTTGGTCAAGAGCATAAGAGCCAACGGACATGTGGCAAACCTCAAAATCATAGTAACCATCCTTTTAGCCTATGGTATGCACCTCAACCCAGAAAAATGTTTCTTTGGCGTAACCGCCAGCAAATTTCTGGTATATCGTCAGTGAACGAGGCATTGAGGCAAACCCTGACAAGGTGTAAGCCATCCTCGACTTGAAGGACCCATAATGGAAGGTGCACGTCCAAAGCCTCCAGGGCAAGCTAACCGCCCTGTCTCGATTCATCTCCAGACACACTGACAGATGTGCTCCATTTTTCAAAGTTCTTAAAACGACTCACAAGAAAGTCATCAACTGGAATCCGGCGTGCCAGGCGGCATTCCAAGGCTTAAAAGAGTACCTGGCTGCAGTTCCACTCCTTTCCATTCCTGTGCAAGGAGAAACATTATACATTCACCTAGCGGTATCACAATCAGCGGTAAGTTGCGCCATCATCCTGCGCGAGAATCAGGAAGAGCTCCCAGTGTTCTATGCCTACCGAGGCTTGAACGGAGTGGAAACAAGGTATCCCCCCTTAGAACAACTTGCTCTCACACTAATCGTTGCCGCCATACGCCTCTGCCAATACTTCCAAGCCCACACAATCCATGTGTTAACCAATCAATCGTTGAGACAAGTAATGCAGAACCCTGAACATTCGGGGCGCCTCAGCAAGTGGGCCATTGAGCTCAGCGAATTTGACATTGATTATAAACCAAGAACCGCCATGAAGGGCTAGGTGGTGGCAGACTTCATTGCTGAGCTCACCGAGCATCAGCCCGAATCCAATGTCGAAGCACAACCAGGAACGTAGATGGTAGTTTCTGAGGAGCAGTCTCCCCAGCAGTCAGACTGGAACCTACATGTGGACGGCTCCTCTTGTCCCAAGACCAGTAGCGCCGGAATCATCTTAACAGGTCCTGGGGGGCTGAACGCGGAGTACGCGTTGAAATTCAACTTCAAAGCTTCCAACAACATGGCAGAGTATGAAGCACTCATTGCCGGCCTACTCCTTACCATCGATTCAGGGGCTGACAGTGTCAACATCTTCAGCGACTCTCAATTAGTCATTAACTAGGTCAACGATAGTTTTCAAGCCAAGGACCAGCAGTTGGTAGCATACTTAAGGTACGTCAGGACACTGCTTAAAAAATTCAAAGTTCACACCATCACACAAATCCCAGGGAAAAGAACGCCAAGGCTGATTCACTAGCAAGACTGGCAACCGCCCAGCCACACCAGAGTCCAGCGGACACAAGAGTAGAGTGTCTCGACAAGCCCAGTATCACAAAAACCCTGGCGGAGATCTTCAACATTGAGGTCAATCCTAGCTGGATGGACGAGATTATTAAGTACAAGCGCAACGGGACATTGCCAGAGGACAAGGTCAAGGTACGACAGCTCCAGCGGAGAGCTACCCGCTACAACATCCAGAACTGCAAACTTTACCGCTAGGGATTCACTTACCCCAACCTCCGCTGTCTAACCCCAGAAGAGGGAAAGGTCGTGCTGGCAACTATACACGGCGGAGAATGTAGAAACCACTCGGGCGCCAGATCCTTGGCCAATCGCACAATGTGACAAGGTTACTTTTGGCCTACACTCGGTGACGACGCCTGGCAGGTATCGAGATCTTGTCACAAATGCCAACAATATGCTGATATCCCACATGCCCCGGCGGAACCATTGTCGGTCATCATCGGTCCATGGATTCACTCAACGTGGGGCCTGCACTTGATGGGAAAATTCCAAACCGCAAAAGGCCAGTTCAAATACATCATTGTTGCTATCGACTACAATAGCAAATGGATAGAGGCGGAGCCCCTGACTGCAATAACTACCGTCAAGGTAATTCACTTCCTCTGGAAGAACATCTACTGTCGCTACGGTGTCCCGCATACAATCATCACAGACAACGGCACACAGTTCAATAACAAGGAACTCATCTCTTTCACCGCCAACCTGGGTACCAAGATGCGTTTCCCATCTGTCGCTCACCCCCAACCAACGGCCAGGTCGAAGCAGCAAACAAGATAATCAAGAAGCTGCTTAAGAAGAAGCTCGACAGGGCCAAGGGTTTGTGGGCGGACAAACTCCGGAAGTTATATGGGCCAACAGAACGACCCCAACTTCCGCCACTAATGAAACCCCCTTTTGTATGATGTTCGGAACTGAGGCCATCCTGCCTATCGAGGTAACTCAACCAACCGCTAGGGTCGAAGGCTACTGCCCAGAGACCAACAGCGACGGCGTCAACCTTGACAAGGATCTCCTAGAGGAAAAATGACACAAAGCCCATCTGCACAACCTGCAAAACAAGCAGCGGGTATCCCATTTCTACAATGCCAGGGTCAAAGCCCGCAACCTCCAACTGGGGGACTGGGTAATGAAGGACGTCATACCACCACCAACAAAACTCCGCCCAACTTGGGATGGTCTATACAAAATTGTAGAAGTCGTTAGCCCAGGCACCTTCTACTTAATGGACAAGGATGGCGTCGCAACGACTCACCCTTGGAATACCGAACACCTTCGGTATTACTACAAATAGTCATGCCGCTACCCAAGAGCATCTTGACTTAGCTAAATTTTTGTTCAATATTTAGCTAAGGGAAGCTACCCAACGGGTATGACCCCGCTTTTGTAAACGCTGATCAGTCAGCTATCAATGACACGAGGAATTATTCAAACCATTGTTACCAAGTCTAGCACTAAGGGCAACTGGCAATGTCAGTCAGCGGACCACGTCCGCTACATGGTGCACTTGGACCAATCTTAATTCCTTTAATGTTTCATTGAGTAGCAAAAGCAGAACTTAGTCAAAACTCTAGCGGTACAGACATCAAAAAAAAAAAAAAACCAAATTTCGAAATTTCATATATTTAGGGCTTACATCAAACAATTACGCCTCAGTGGCTACAAAAAAAACAAAAGATAACTTCCATGTTTCAAGGGTTGGCTGGGTTGGCTCGGCTGCCTTCGGTCTCTCCACCTTCGGCGTGTGGCGACAGATGTAGGCGGCTTGTTTGGTCAGATCCGCGGGCAGTGGGACTTGGAGTCTCTATTGTACCATCCGCCCGGGTATGGGTCGCCAAGAACCCAGCACGCGACACCTCCGACTGGGTAGGAGGAGTCCCCTGGGAGTCATCAGCCGGGTAAGCGCCACTTTCCCCACTACCCGAGCAGGCACCATCAACTTGAGCGGGGACAGTACCCTTTGCCGGCGAAGCTTCCTTAGCTGGCGGCACGACCGGCATGGACTCCTTCGCCCAGTCGATGGCGCCTTTCTACTTCAGCATCTCCACATTAGCAAGGGCACCAGCCTTCGCCGCCTCAGTCAGCGCCTTCTTATATTCCGCAAACTGCTTGAATGACTCCACAGCGGCCACCGCAGCACTGCTCCCCTCAGCCCCCAGGCGGGCGACTTCACCCTCCAACCGTTTAACCTCGGCCAGCCTGGCGGCAGACTCCCGCTGAAGGACCTCAACCTTCTTATCCTTGGCGGCCACCCGATCTCGCAGCAGGGATATATCTTACTCCAGCTTGGAGAATTGATTGTTCCGCTCTAGGTCCCGCTCGATGGCGAAGGCCAACTTGCCACGGGCATCCACCGCATCACAGTCGGCCTTTGTCAGGGGCCGCTCCACATCTGCCAACCTGTCCTGGGCTACCAAACTCCCTCGCAACCCGACAACCGCCATAGCGAGTTCAGCGCCAGCATCAACCGCCACATGTTGGGGCAGATTTGCCCAAAAGCAACGCCAAACTCGCACACCAAAATTTAAAGGTTTGGCACCAGCGGGAAGGTCACTCCCTGGCAGAATATCGCCTCGTGCAAGGCGGCAAACCCCGATGGAAGAATCGAGGCCTTCTCGTCTACCGTCGGCGGACGCAGCTTCACCACGCCTGGCAACCGGAACATCCACTTCAGCCGGTTGACAGTGACAACATTCATCCTACCCCCCCCCCCGCCTCATCAACAGGGGTGTCATCCTGGAGGACCCACGCTGACTCAGCATCCTCCCCCGCCACCTCTCCCCGTCAGCAGAACCACTGGCAGCACTATTACTTGCCAAGCGCTCATCACGAATATCTTGGGCGGCGGCGGCTTCCCCTGCCCTAGAACTCTCTGGACGAGAAGCACAACCCATGTGTACTTCCCAGGGTATGGTTTGTAGTGGCTCAACCTCTAGCGGTTCTGGCAGTGAGGTTCCTGCACGGGCAGACGGACGCAACGAGTCAATAAAAATTCTATCCGCCGCGCTGAACGACACTTCAGACCCGGAGTCCTCACTGCTTGAAATCTCTACGACGTTGGCCATCCCAAAATCTAAAACCCAAATCAGTCATCTCACACAAGATCTAACCTATCCCTGTATCAGTTATACCCAAGAACGTCAAGAACAGTCACCCAGAAAATGCAAAAACAAGAACAAACACATACTCAACCCAGATTCGACCATCTAGCAAATCCCTAAGCCCTCACACTGTCAAACAGCATAACTCAAACCCAAGACTCAACTTACACCCTCAGAACACATCGGGGAAGAGTAGATCACACAAAAAAAAAAATAAGACCCAAAACCTGATGCGCCTAAAAGCAAGCGCATAATTTAACCCTGAAATATCGTTAGTAGTATAAGCAAATAGGGATCGTTCTATTCCGGGGATTGAGGGTACACCTGTCATTGTCAAACAATCAAACAATTAAAATTAAAACAAAGTATAATATTCACAGAGATATTCACAAGTATAAACATTATTTATGAAAAAGGGGGGATTTTGTTTTTGGTTTTTTCGAAAATAAAACTAAGTTAACAAAATAATTAAAATGCAAAAACATAAAAATACAAATGGAGTGAGAGAACAAAGATCAAAGACCGAAACATATGATTAAAATTGATTCAAACCCTAATATTGTTCATCTAAGTCATGAGAAATGAGTTGATCATGTGAAACGCTAAAAGCAAACAATTTCCCATATTTTACTTTTCAATGCTAATTAACCTAAGCGAAAGCACCTAGATTAATCCTATTAAACCAAACCCTAGAAAGCTAGTCAATCATGTCATGTTTAACGCATTACACATAGAGAAAGGCTATCAACTCAAGTGTACAACTTAGTATGGAAAAGTCCACCTAATTGCAATCCTCTTTAATTAAATTCGGTCTTTGCACAAAACCTTTACTACTTTGATTCAAGTTTACACAAAACGAAAAGTCGATTTCATGTTCTTAAACCTAGCACCATTCATATCAAAACCCTACGTGTTTGCAACCACATAAGATTAAAATACAAAAGTTATCTATAACGCAAATTTAATTAAACAAACTTACATAAGCAACTCTCGAATCACAATATATGAATCTGAAAATTCTCAATTAATCATAAAATTCCAGAAATTAATATTCGTTCAAACACATATGTCAACTAGAACAAAACCAACGAAATCAAAGCAAAGGTTACAAAGGAGAATCGGATTACACCGTGGATGAAGATGAGATGAACGAATTGAGGATGTGGTCTCTTGAATCTCGAAAGCAAGCTTCAAGGATGGATATGGATTGTGATGCTCACGGCTTCTCTTCTTCTTCCTTTGGCCTTGCTTGAACTCGTGGAGATGACTAGAGGATGGAAAGGAAATGGAGAGACAAAGAAGATGGAATGGATGAAGGAATTTTTGGGAAAATGGAAAGGAAATGGGAATACAAAGAAGATGGAATGGATGAAGGAATGTATATAGGAAAATGGAAAGAAAATGGAGAGACAAAGAAGATGGAATGAAAATGGAAAGAAATGGAGAGACAAAGAATGGAATGGATGAAGGAATGTGTGTTTTAGAATGAGAGGAGAAGGTGTTTATATAGGGAAGAAAAAGAAGAGTGAAATGGAAGAAAAATAATGAAAGTGGATCTAAGTTCACTTGTAAAATATGGAAAAGATAGAGAAATGATGAAATGAAAGCAAAGCATGAAGGTGCAGCAACATGGAAGTGATGATGATCTATTAAAGAGATTGTAGAAGAAAAATATATATCCAAGGAAAAAGAGAAAAGCATCTAGCTTTCTTCATGTGGGTAGGAAACATGAACATGTGAATATTGAGCTGTTTTTAGGTCAGTTTCTGCCCCTTTATTCCTTCAATTATTTCTCCAACAAGACTTCATTATATGCCTTCGACTTCTTCATATGAAATGTTCCACTATGAGTGTAGATCATCCTGACAAATTTTCAGATTCATATTCCATACGGTTGGGCCGAAAATGCTGTTGGACCTCTTACAGGTCCAGTTTTCCAGTTTTGCTTCTGCAGAAAATTGGACTGATTGTTTGAAGGCCTTCCACTTCTATCTGGATCTTTCACTCTTCATATGAAATGTTCCTTTGGGTGTCTAGAATGGATCTGGAAGGTTTCAACTCATTTGAAGTTCATTTGATCAAGCGGCCGCTCCTTCTTATTTGCTTGGCTTGGTTTCTCCTCGGAGTAGGAATATGTGTAAAATTGATCTTTTAGTACATTTCACCTTCATCTACTCCAATGTACCTTCATCTTTGCTCCCCTTGGTGTTCGCAAGCTCCTCTTTCCATTTATGAGTTTTTCCACTTTTAGCTCGGAGGTCCTGAAAATAGAAAACTAATAAGAAAAATAAACTTTCCTAAACTGAAAATGGAAACTTTCTAAAAATGAAAAATAGAAACTACAAATAGAAACTTTCTTCCCAATCGAAGAATGGAAACTTTCCAAAACAGGGATTTTCTAAGGAAATGGCGCAGAAAATGTAGGGAAAAGCAGTTAAAACGTCGCATTAAAATGCTCCTATCAAAACCAAGAAATCGGCCATGGCAAAAATCCAATGAAACAGGGCTGAGGTTCGGGACTACCAACCTCAAAGATGAAATCTCGGGTGAACTTGTGAGCACCTGTCTTCGATGTAGGAATTCATCGTCCTTCCAAGTGTGATGACGCCACGAAATTGCCGCAGTTTCCTTCTCCAGTCTCAGACGAACAGAGCTTGAAGACAACGAATGCAGTTTGAAGCTTTGGCAAAGTGTTAAATCTCGCTAAGTTCCCCCCTTTTTATGTTAATGTCAAACAATTCTAGGCCGTCCACTGAAAAACGACATCACGTACCAACCGTACACGTGTCTCACGACTCCACTTACCCTTTGGAGTAACCGAGGAGTCGCCTCGGTTACAAAATCCATCATTACTCACATTAATGGCGAGGAGACGGCTAGGCTGAGGAGCCGCGCCTCCACACCCTAACCCTTTATAGGTTACCCACGTGTCGAGCACCATCAGACGAAGCGTCTAGCGGAAGTAACCACTGGGGAAGAGATCGCCCATCATCGGAAGTCCCCGCTAGTGGAACTTTTCACTTCACCTTCCAAGTGACGAAGTCCCCGCTGAGCGATACCCCTCTAGCAGAACTTCTCACTTGTCACCTTCCAAGTGACGAAGTCCCCGCTGAGTGAAACTCCGCTAGCGGAACTTCTCATTTGTCACCTTCCAAGTGACGAAGTCCCGCAGAGTGAAACCCCGCGAGCGGAACTTCCGCTCGTCAACTGCCAGGAAAGGCAAACCTCCCTTTCCATCTTGAAAACGGCGTACTTTGCTGAGCGCAACACCGCTCAATAAAATACCGCCAGCCACGTCTACGCGACGCTGTTTCCTGCTACAACCGGCGGGGGGATATCTGCCAGCAGCGAATCCCGAGGCTACGCCTCACTGACAACGACCGCCACGAGGCGTTACTGTCAGATAGTCCCTACGGGACACGGGGACTTATCAATAGTCTACGACGGCCCTGATCAGGTACGTTGACCCCCGTCACTTGGATACTAAAGATTGGGCTCGCTACCCAACACCCTCTGCTCCGTGCAGCTCCCCCTCAACAAACAAATTGTCGACCATCCGAAAGTCCGTCTTGGCTAGGGAGTGGGGGACTCCCTTGCGGGCCTAGCAGGGGCCCACCCGAAAGGGTATAAAGCGTTCGCTCAGAAAATCCATGGTTGACAATGCATTGACGCTAATTATGCTTTTGCAAGTCTAGCGGAGGTAACGCTTCACACCGCCGATCAACTCCCCAACCAAGATTGCCCTCCTTGACTAGGGACTTGGGGGACTTGTACCTACATGTGCATTTGCAAGCATAATTAGCTATAATGAGCCGCGCTTATTATACCGCCAGAGATGCCAACTCCCACCAAAGGAGTGACCTACCAAAACACGGCCAGGCGGACTACCAACTGAGCCCCAAATCGCCCCCAGATCACTGATGACGCGCTGCCACGCATAGCGCCAAGATAGCATCACAAGCTCAGGACGCTAGGAATCGAAGCACATCAGTCCCACATCGAAAACAAGAAGAAGATCAGTCTTCTCCTCACCTATAAAAGGTCCTCTCCTCTCTCCTCATTTATTACGCAATTACTACTCATTTATCGTTATGTTGCCTATATGCATTGACTGACTTAGGCATCGGAGAAGGGAAGACCGCCCAGCGCGGTCTCCCTCTGACGCCCTGTCTCTCGTGTGACAGCTAGCGAAGGCCATCAAGTCCTCAGAGTAGCGGTCCGCCCATCGGACCCGCGTTAATGAAAGATCGGCCACCGCCGGACTTTGAGCATTAACACGAGGCCTCAGAATAAGTAATTTTAAATATTCCTTGAGTGTGATCAAATGAAATATATAACATTCACATGAGCTTAACATCTTTCAGCTCGCTAATTTTTGCAGCTGGATTTATAAACAAAACAATAAGCCAACCTAAACATTCAAGACTTCGACTCAGGGTTATTTCATGTTCAAACAAACACAATTCAACCAAAAAAAAAAAACTCTTCCATATTTCAACCCAGACCAACTAAGAGAACTCAAAAACCAATCTAATTTGGCTCATTTGGGTTCAAAAGCATTAACAGAGTACAATTTCACAAAACAAGAACCAAATTATAAACAAAAAAAATATCTTATAAATCCACAAAAACAAATCTGGTGCTAATCAAACTTAAAAAGCATCGATCCCAAGCTTTACTCTATTAGATTTTCCATAGGCAACTAAGCAGTAATCAAACAATAACTACAAATCTACCATAAGAAAAAAATTGAAATTTGGACAAAGGAAAAGGTATAGCCACTGGCTTTGTTTGCCCACTGTAAAGACTAGATAGAATAAACAGATAAAAGAAACTGCTTTGAGAAACAAATATGCACAACAAAGATAAC
>JANPXK010000675.1:0-10536 GCA_024704745.1 Rosa lucieae
CTCAACTTCCAATTAACAGGATTCTCAACTACAACAAACAATGGCAAAGTGGAGACTTTTTCACAGCAGCAAAATGGTGGTTTTCAGCAAAATAACAAATTGCAACATCTTGGTGCCCTCACACAGGAGAGAGAAAATATTGACTTGAATAAGGGTGCTGCAGAGAATATGGGAAAACATGTCACTGCAGCGGAAACAAATAAGAAGGCTGGAACCAAAGGGGCTGAAGATAGTTTGGACAAGATCATGCTTAAACCTATGCACAGGTTACACTACAAAAAAAAATTGCAATAGCCACGGCACGTCGCAGTCGCAAAAGCCTCTTTTGCCGTCGCAAAAGACCGTTGGCGACGGCAATGTTTCTGACTCAATTGGTGGGGTCGCCAATACTTACGGCGACTACATTTGCGCAGTCGCAAGAGCATTAGCGATGGCAAATGGTTTGCCGTCGTAAATGTCTTGCAACGGAAACTTACCGTCGCAAATACCAATGGCGACGCTACCAATTGCGACTAAAATTTGTTTGCCGTCACCAAAGCCTTTTGCCACGGCAAAATGCCGTGGCAGGAGTATTTATTTACGAATAAAAAAAAAATCTGGCATGCATATTTGCATGCCATCTTTTTTTTTTTTAGGGACAAAAACTGTACAAAAGGAAATGAAGCTTATACAAAAGCCTAAGTTACATTTTATTTTTTCTCATGAATGTTACCAAAATGAATGAAGCTTATACAAAAATTTATTGCTGCATCCTGGAACTATCTTTACTATGTCAGTTTTTGCTCCATAAGTTCAACCGCATTGGTATTCTTCTTTGCTTCATTCATTCATTGATAGCTATGTTCTTCTTTGTGTTTATCTCCTTCTCCACCACTCTTCTTCTCTCTATAGCAAATAGGTCCTACATTGTAAAAATTCAGTTCTTGTAAACAAAATCAGTAGATTTAAGACAAGTATTTGAAAATGTGAAACTTGTGATTCAACAAAATTTGCATAGAGAGACTTGAACCAGATTTGATGCCACCACATATAAGGAGAGACTTGAACACATTGACAATATTGCAGATAAAAAGCATTAAATGGAAATCAAATTATCAAATTATCAAACTGCAATTATCAAACCGTCTAATTATTACCACCTAACTATTAAGACATTATTAAGTCACTTCACAATTCCTTCTTGACATAGAAAATCCACGCAATCCATCAAACTATATATTGCCATAAAATTAAAACAAAGCACCCAACATGCAGTTCAAATTTTCTTACCACATGCAAAAAGTCAGCTCCTAACCAAGATTATGCAACCAAGATTATTTTCCCCCACTTAACTTTATCTAACCAAGATTATTTTCCCCTTTTAAGTTTATGCAATTCAGAGAATTTAACAAATATCAACAATCAGGTTAGTTCGAGTTATAAATCAAGGCGGAACATAAATTGAATTACTTACTGAGATTGAAATGGACTGTATCAATTTAAGTATCGTAAACAAATAGATAACTCGATAGTAACTAACTAACTATAACAAATAGGTTGACTTCATTAAAATCATGAATCACTGTGCTAACCTTGGGGCAAAATCTTTAAAACTCTCAAACCCTTGCCTGTAGGAGTTTAAAAACCTGGACTTTCCAACTTCTTGAATATATGCAACTTTGAAGCACCAACCACAGAAAGAACAACAAATCAAATCAAAAGACGAAATTAGCAACACATCCCAAAAATAAACAAAACAAAAAAAAGGTAGCAACAGAGTATTACCTACTCTGAGATTCTAACAACTTTTGCCAGATTGAAACTCCTTTACCTGTATTGGTCACTATATAGTATATATATATGAGAGATGTAAATAAATAATAAAATTTGTAAGTGCAGAAAGCGTAGATTATACAAACCAAACAACACGAATAACAATTTCATATCCAAATGATCATAATCGAACAATTCATACCATGAATAGAGCAGAAAAGGATAAGAGGTAATAAGTTTCACATAACATACAGAAAAGGAAGAACAAAACTCAATATTTTTGTAAGAGAAAATGGAAGTGAAGCTGACCAGTAACAATAAGCAAGCCAGATAAAAGTTGCTTATGAAAAACAACTCTCTTTCCCTTAAAACTTCCGGCCAATACAATCAACACTTTCCCGGGTGTAATACTCGCCCTAGAGAGAAATTGAAACCAAAATCAGACAATTGAAAGCACATCAAAACCACAAATTGGCTCTCCCTTTCTCATTCAAAGTACCATATCTGAAACAAGTAATTAAGTTAGGTCCAGTACAAATAAGCACCCTGAAACAGAGAGGGAGCAAATTTTTGCACAAAATATGCACCTTCTTTTCCAAGTTATAGACACCGTGGTAGCCACGCATCTCAGACGGAATTAACAGTTTCTGCATTAACCAAAACCACCACACACACAATTTATCCTTCAAATCAAACAGTAGCCATATAGTTTATCCTTCAAATCCAACTACTTCAACACACCCTATCTCATGCACAAAACCATAATTTGTCAAAAGATAATGAAGAGAATAAAGGGATACGTCACTTTCTTCTCTCTTTCATCAAATTGATTGAAAACAAATGACAAGGGTATCAATTAAACTTTGAAAACCTAGCAGACTGCTTCCAACTGATACAGTCATGAATCATACAAATTTACAAACTGCAATTGAAGAAGAAATCAACATTAAATGGAAATCAAATTATCAAACCCATTTCTAACTACCCAATCAGCATCATTACCTTAATTAAAATCAACATCAAGTGATCAAGATCAAAAATTCAAAAGGAAATTGAACCCGTTTCTAACTACCCAATCACTCAATCAGTTTCATTACCTTAATTAAAATCAAGATCAAGATCAAAAGATAATCAAAGCCATTTGAAATTGAACCCATCAGAAACTCAGAAGAGAAGAAAAGGAGGACTGGTGGAGGAGAGGAGCCGAGGAGAAGAAGAAGACAGAGAGGGAGAGAGAGATAGTGAGATACCTGGAGGCGGAGCTCGGAGACGGGTTGCTGGTTGCTGGTTATAGCCTTGCTCGTTATGTTCCGTGTTCGGGACTCGGGAGTGCTCCAAGTTTCCAACCCAGAGTTCGGTGGTGGCCGGTGGGGCTTGAAAAGCTGGAGGCGGAGCTCGGAGACCGGAGATAGGTTGCTGGTTACAGCCTTGCAGTTGCTGCATTCTGTGAAATGGACCGGAGATGGGTTAGATCAAAAATGGAGAGAGAGAGAGAGAGAGGGTTGCGGTAAAGAACAAAGATTGAGGGAATTGGGTTAGGACTTTTTAAAATTAGAAAATGGATTTACTAAGCGAATTGGGATGCATAGTTTATTCTATCGTGCGACGGTACTCTAGATGCTGTAGCATAGTGAAACTTTGCGACGGCTGATGTTCACCGAAGTAGAATATTAGAGTTTGGCTACCCCTATTGCCACAGCACAGCAACTCAGTCGCAAGTTCTGCCACGACATAACTTTGCCGTAGAGAAATGCCAATTTTTTGCGACGGCAAAAGAACGCTGACACTAACTGGTGAAGCCATTGCAATTTTTTTTTGTAGTGTTAGAAAGAGAGAAAATGCAAGTCTTGGCAAAGGGAAACAATTATGAATATCGTACACTTGAAAAGAAAAAGGGAGGAAACAATGTTACAGAATGTGAGAGCTTGGACAAAGTTTTAGTAAAACATGTTCCCAGGCTGGAGAAAGAGAAGATGAAGATGAAATTTGGTGCCTTCACAAAACTTGGTGTCGTGCCTCCTGCAACCAACATGACTCAATCTCAACACGATGGTTCCGGCTCTACTGTAGAATGTCAAGCCCAGGCTGCCTTTCCCACCTTTAAACCAATGCTAGTCTCCATTGATACCCCAACATGGCAACAAGCTATACTCAAAGAAATCAACATTGTGTTGATATAAGGCTCTTCACAGCTACACTCCACTCCTCCAGATAGACCATTAATGAATTATAGGAAGACCTATCATGATATGGAGCTGCAGCAATCACAGCAACTCATTCCTCCCGGATAAGATAAACATCTCTGTGCTCTGTGCTCTTGTGTTGACTACAATTTTTTGTTTCTGTTGCAAACTGATGAGTGTTCCTCTCCCATCAGGTTGAGGGGGGATATTAAGGGTAAATGTGTAATTAGCACCACATGGACTTGGTATATATAGTTGCAAGTTCTTCTTTCCGAATGTATCAGAGCATATACCTTCTAATACAATTTCCTTCTCTCTCAATTTTCTTGCTTTTCTTGCTTTTCTTCTTCAAGATTTCAGTCCTTTCAGCGAAAAAGAAAAAGAAAAGTTTTATGCATGAGTACATATATCTATATGCATTCACCATTGAAGTTTTTAATCGTAAAATGAAGAAAAATACGATTAGTCTCATCACGACAACTACAATAATCAGATTTCTTTAGGTCTTTCTTTAAGCATTATTTGTGTAAAAAAATAATTATATTGAAAACCGTAGAATCAACTAATTTATGGGTGAAAACAGATATGATGTAATGATAATCAAATAATCAGTAAACAATTTGTACGTGTTTAATGTCAAAAAAAAGGGCAATCATGCATGCAAGTGGCTATCGATCGGAAACATCAGATGACTAGAATATCACAGCCTCTCCTATTCATATTATCTCATATTGTGAACTCATCCATCTGGAAATTGGTTTTATATATAGAGGGCGGATTTGGTATTTGAATATTTTGTGCATCAATGATCTATTCTAGTCGATAATGAATGTTACCACGTCCAAGCTAGCTAGTTTCGCCTTCACAATTCTCTGATTTTGTTGAGCACACCAATATTAATTTCCCAACATTAAGTCCACAGTTCAAGTAGTCCAGTTAGTCCACTAGTATTAAGCCCATGATGTTTAGTCATTCACTCTGTTGTGGTACTTAGTAGACACGTGTAGAACAACCGACTTGTACTGGATGACAATATCACAACTATATTATGTACCTACAGCCATTTTGGCAACCATCTTTTGAACAATGAATTGAATCTTCTTTTTTCATTTCCAGTCTTTATCTTTCTGCATTTCCATTCTTATCTTCCTTTCACAATTTGAATCCCATCAAATTCTCTGATACAACAACTCAAACCTAACTGCTAACAGAAGCCAAATGTTGAGCATGCATGTTCTGGCGAGAACGTTTTTTATATGATTTCTAATTCTTATGCTTAACGACTGTATATGCATGACGTCGTACACCAGCTCTGTAGACAAACGTAACTGATAACACAATCTGTTTAAATTTATACATTAATGCTATTGCCTATAAATTCCATTGAGAGTATGAGGCTTCAGCAACATCCATACTCTAACTCGGAGCAATGGCACCAAAATCTGATCTTTCTCTTTTCACAGTCACTCTCCTTCTTCTCCTCCTCGCCCTCTTTTCTTTCCTCTGCACTGCAAGGGCAAACTCATCTCCGTTTGAGTTCCTCGAGCATCTTAAGGGTTGTCAAAAAGGTGACAAGGTCAAGGGCATCAACGACCTCAAGAAGTACCTTCAAAAGTTCGGTTACTTAAACTACGAGAACCACAGACATTCCGATGACGATGATTTTGACGAGCTCTTGGAGGAAGCCGTCAAGACTTACCAGCTCAATTTCCACCTCAAGTCCACCAGAACATTGGATGACAAAACCGTATCAACGATGATGATGCCTCAATGTGGTGTGCCCGCACTACTAGAAATATGGCCTTTAGCCACAGCAACATTGGGTACGACCAAGTATCTGTGGCTTTTATTAGTTCAATAGGGACGGTTGGTATTGTTTAGTGGCAGATATGCTGTTGGTGACTAAAATTAAAGTTTGGCAGCTCAATAAGATTTCGTCCGTCACCTTAAAGGGCTTGGGAAGAAGAGAAGCACACAAAATATCAGATTTCGTCGCAGATTGTTAACTTCTCACGCGCAGATCCCACATTAATTGAATTGAAAATTCATTTTTTTGTGAGTTATTATTATTATTATTAAAGAATAAATTAATCTATCCGTCGCCCACTGGTTTCTCCGAGTGGTTTCGTATTATATAAACGTTTCAGTCACCTTTGTTTCTATTTCCTCCCTCGGACTCTAACTGCGATCTTCAGCCTCCGTCCAACGGCGAGTGACAACTCACCCACCAAACGATGCATCGGAGGAAGATGACCAAAATCTCGACAATTAATTCGTTGATTGTGTTGTAAATATTAATGTGGCTATTCATGTAATAGCAATTAGTGTTGCGTGATATACGCCAATTAAGATTGATTGGTGATTAACAAAATATAATTAGCGATTGATTGATTATAATCAGACGAGTGATTGATGTAAACGTTAAATAGTTACCTTTCGTAAACCTGAGGTACTCCTATATAAACCTCATTGTGAGATGAATAAAATCACTCCATTTCTCATACTTCATTCTTGGTGTCTAAACTCTCCCTCTCTCAAATTCTTTTACTATCGTTTTACAACACGTTATCAGCACGAAGCTCTAACCCAAGCCATAGCCAGAGAAAAAAAACCCCCCTGCTGCAGCCTGTTTGCACACCCCGAAACCTCTTGATCGGGACCTCAGATCAAAATATTTCCTTCATCAAAGTTGTTCATCTCTGCCTCTTCTATCTGCCCTCCAAATTTCAGCCTTATTGGAGTCGTTTTGAGATCTGTACACCATTCGAAGTGGGAGCTGTCCAGAAAAGGCGAATTGCTCTTGGATTGGCTGAGAAGACAACCTTCTCAGTTCTGCACATATAAACTGAAGATTCATCCGCTCTTCATCAAGTAATGTTTCCAAATTCTAATTTTAATTCATGTTTTCAAACTTGATTATATGAACAATCTCCATGATGCATGAACCCCCAAATTTACTTTATTAATTTATTTGGTTGATACATATATTCTGTCATATTTGTTCATGTTTTTGGATTTGATTGATATATACCATGACACATTGACATGTAGGATTCCTATTTAATATTACTATAATGCCATAAGCGTTTATTCAAATCATTAATTGCCATAATAATGTGCATCATTTCCTGTTAATGCCGTATATTACGCTCATCACCATAATGATTTCATTATTGACTTTATGATATTTATTTACTTCATTACAATTTCTTAATGCTGTACATTAAGTTTATTGCCATAATGATTATGTAATATTTATGGGGTTAATGAAGCGTTAATGCCAGAAGCATTTAAAGAAGAAAAAAAAAAAGACAGGTTAATGGTGAATATTAAATGAGGCTGAGTCAGAAGCTCAAATCAAGCCCAAAGTCACAACAACAAATCAGAGCCAGAAGCTCAGGCCCAAGTTGCAAGGCCAGAATAGAAGCTCACTACATGTTGCCATGACAAAAGTTATGAATCTTCTCAACTAGGCTCATCCAATTGGATGCGATGTCTAGGCAAGGTTCAGATGAGGCCGTGTACTTAAGTGAGCCTCGCTCCACCTAAACCTCATTCCTTACCTGGTCGTATTCAATTGGAGTTACCGAAAGGGTTGAGTAATAACTTTTCATTCCTTGGCAGACAGTTTGAGCCCAGTAGGCCCACTCTCCCTCTGCAGGACCTAGCAGCCCAGCAGGACTCACATACTCTTTGACTTACGCATGAAAGCCCGGGTCACAAGCTCGCAGACTAAGCCCGATAGGCTTCACTATCAAGCCCACTCTCAAGCCCACTCCTTCTTTGGTCCAGCAGAATCAAAAATAAAAGGAAAAATGATTTCATATTGTAAATAGATTCACCATATTTAATATGTGTAATTAATTGCCAGAAGCATTTATTCACATAATTGTGTGATAATTAATCTGTTAAATTAGTAGCATGCAATTAATTCTCAATTGATTTGTGATTTTTATTTATCCAAATTTGTGAGATTATTTCAATTTTCTCAATTCAATATTATTATGTTACTTGTCTAAATTTTCGCACTAGAATATATGTGTAGAAAATGCAGGTACCTAATGAACTAGAAGTTCTAAATGAACCAGTAGTTCATACATAAATCGAATTTATAGTTTCGATAATGCCATTTAAGAAACTTGAAGTTTCCTTCATAAATTCATCACACATGATAAAACCAGTAGATTTTACATGTCTAATTCGATTTTTCATACCATGTTATAGAACCTGAAGTTCTCATTACTTGCTTATGGACGATATTACCCAAAGCACTAATATTATTTGTTCCTTTCATATAAGAAATGTCAAATCTCAACATATTTGACTTTGTTGCTTTGGAGGGTTTCCGGAAGAAGAAACTATCTAAAGTGGACTCAAAATGTGAAAATTCATCTGACTACAAAGAAGATGAATCAACAATCGATACTCATGACAATGTCGTCACTGATGCTTTTAAGGCAAGTGCCATAATGTTCAAAGAAACATAAGAAGAAAGCACTCCAAATTGAGTATCCGATGAAGAGATCCACAGACTCTTTGGGTCGCTCTGGAAGAGCACTTTCACCATCAGATGACCATTTCTTACTTGAAGCAGACATGATTAGCAAGATATTGAACAAGCCCATCTGCCCAAAAGAATACAAGGAGAGTCACTTTATTAATTCTCAGAATTGATCACTATCTTGTTGCTCACTGAAATGAACAACAACCTCCCGTTGAGGAATGATCAAGCCAAGCCCATCGGTACCTGAGCAGCACTTTTGCTTGAAGGAATTGATGTTGCTCATCGCAAACCTAATCTCGAAAGGAGAGATTGTGACCGTGGAAGGGACAAGAGAGTCTGAGACAAGTAAAGAGAGGTGGGCCCATAAATGGCCCATAAACCGGCCCAAAACATGGTCCCATGTTATAGTGCCCCTGCCTAACAAGCCAAAGTGGAAAGGAACACTGGTTCTGCCCGCCGCCACCAAAATTAGCATGATCTTTGTTATCGATATGGAGGAATTAACTGCTGGTCTCGCACCTGCTGTGCGATAGCCGAAGCAGTAGATGAGTATTACGCCAGTCGCGGAACTCGAAATACCAACTTTATTGACGGGTAATTTTCTATTGATTCCACACTAGAGATCATGGATTTTCAGGCAGTTACTGAACATACCGAGGATTAAAACTCGAAGATGGGTACAATTGGTCCCTTGTGCCATATTTTCATCTTAATGAATGAACATCTTCGGATTATTTTTGGTGATTTATGTTTTCAATCATTTTGGATTATGAAAATGTGGTTATGTTCAAATGTATTTAATTCAATAAACTTATTTATACATGTGATCCATTGAATTAAATAAATGAATAGACATATTCTGTGGGGAAGTTTGTTGTCTGGTTAAAAGTGCTATTACACACCCATACTCCCAGATCGGAGATGTTTTTCAAACTTATGTCTATTCATACCTCTGTGACAACCGTATCAGGCCAATCCAACCTGATAGAGGGTTATGGCAAAACCCACAGTATGTTGTCCAATGGTACTGAACCTACCATTAATGAGGCCTTATAATCTCCACGTTCCAGAAGAACATTATTGGTGTTAAGGATATTCGAACCAACAGTTACCACGTTGAAATCACTGAGAAAAATGAGTGGAATAGCTTTGCTATAACCTCTGAGTGTGCGGCCAGAAGCGTACATTGGAGAGAAATTGAAATCTATTAGCTAGAAGCTAACTAATTCAAGCAACTACTTGCTATGGCATGACCGTTTGGGACATCCTCACAGTATGATGCACCGTATCCTCAACTCATCGCAGGTGCATCCCCTTCTGAATAAGGGTCTTGTATATAATGACACACTATGCATACCCATTAAGAGATTTCATACTAGACCATCATATGCAAAGACTAGTACATACACCACCATTTTTCTGCACATAATGCAAGGGAAATTTGTGGACATATCCAACCACCATGTGGACCAGTTAAATATTAATGGTTTTGGTTGATGTATCGACAAAGTGATCACATGTAACACTATTGTCCACAAGAAAACGCTGCTTTTGCTAAACTCTCGCCCAGATCATGAAATTGAGGGTTCACCACTCGGATTATCCCATAAAGTCCATAAGACTTGATAATACCGGAGAGTTTACATCGAAGTCTTTTGATGATTATTGCATATCCTTTGGGATTGATGCTGAACATTTAGTTCCCTATGTTCACACCCAAGATGGTCTCGCAGATATAATCTTGGTAATGCGCACCAAGCTTCTAATTTCTGCATGGAGCTATGCAATCTTGCATGCAGCTACGTTGGTCCCGTTGAGGCCCACTGCTACCAACCTTACTCTACGTTACAGCTAGTGATTGGGTACGAACCTGATGTTTCGCACTTACACGCATTTGGGTATGCAGTCCTCGTGCCAATTGTGCCGTCACAACGTACAAACTTGGGTCCTCAACAAAGGATGGACATACATGTCGATTATGAATCCCATCCATTATGTGCTCTTTCGAGCCCTTGACAGGCGATCTCTTTACCGCTAGATTTGCGGATTGTCACTTTTATGAGACAGTCTTCCCGCCGTTAGGGGGAGATAAGAATG
>JANPXK010000676.1:0-80758 GCA_024704745.1 Rosa lucieae
AAGCATCTAAGACGCTATTTGAAGTAAAGTTGGTGATTGCAACATCACTTGGGGCGCTATCCATGGCGTCATATATGGATAAGGACTATGTCAGCCCTAGGCTGGTGGTGGACAGTGGCGGGGCGCTAGAGGCAGTGGCGGCGGTCACACTTAGTCCAGGAATCAACTTTTGATTCATGCTTCATTTTTCTCGAGAGAAAAGATGTCCATGTGAAGTCTTTAGTAGACGGATCATCATATCATGACTAGGATAACCTATCCTATCGTGACAAAGCCAATATGTGTCTATATCTAAGAGTTCTTCTCTCATGACTTTATTGGATTTAATAGCTTGAATAGTGACATAGAGTCCACTAAAGAGACACATAAACTTCTCTAAGATGTACCTTTGTTAGCAATCAATAGAGGTATTGCAAAGGAACTCATTTTCATTCTCTACATGTTTTTTTGCATGGAATCCGTTGGCTATTCATAAGTGCGATTTGCCCTAGGAGCATAGAGAGTTTCTATGACAGTAATCAAGGTGCCATTTGGCAAAGGGAACTTGGGCTATTCCATGTCCTTGAATTAATACTGATGGCCCAGCCATCGTAATCACAAAGTAATATGCTCAGAATCAAAATGGAGTCATAATGAAAAGAACTCAAAATTTTATTCATAAGCCAATGGAGTACATCATTGTCTCTTAACCATTAGGAGAATCTAATCCAAAGGCTAGCTAATGCAAAACAAAGGTAGTCGTTTGTCTTCTTTCGGTAACTCCAAATAAATATGACCAGGTGAGTGGAGAGATGTCAATGGAGCAAAGCTCGCTTAAGTACCACTTATGTCAAAACTTTCGTAGACATCATACTCATTTTGGATGAGGCTATGTGAAGAAAAACTAAACCATTTACTACAAAGTATATGGCAATTGCTTATTACATCTCTTGGAAAAATAAAGACTTAAACAGAATTGGCGATCTATTGATCCCAACCAGGTTTGTAGTCTTCAACACTTCACTCTAGATCATCTTCTTGATCTTCTTGTTCCACATAGTGAGCTTCTCTTGCTTCACAATATGCTTTGTAGGCGGTGACAAATTCTTCACGAGCTCTACAAATGTGTGCCCAATGACCGGATATTCCACATTGAGAACATACATCTCTTTACTCAGACTCCATTGATTAAGGCGCTTTGAAAGCGTCCTTTAGATGACTCTTAGTATTGGTGGCGTCACCAACATAGCTGTTAGCATTAAAGCCACCCTCAAGTGCAAGAGGTACAAGTTATAGAATAGGGGATTAAGTAAGGATGTCGAACCCACGAGGATTGGTAAATCCTTTCCTAGCTAGGGAAAACCTAAGGAAAAACTAGAAGAATATGCAAGTGTACAATCACAAACAAAGGCTCACAAGTGAACCAAAGTTCATGGTGAGTATGTGCAAGATGGTGTGTAGAGATTTGATTTTGATTTTGAGATTGGTTTCTATTCAAATTGAAACAATGAAAGCAAGTAATATAAACCAACCTAAACAAAACAAGTTGTTATCAAATGGATGGGAGTTAGGGCATCGGGTTTCACCTTTTGCCTCCCTTGCAAGCATTAAAGAAATTGAATATGAATGATGCAAAGCTAATTGTCCAACTACCCTCTTAGCATCCGGATAGGACTACTAAGACTTAAACCCCTTTCATTTTATTAACTCTAACCGGATAAGTCTAGAGCTAACTACCTAGAGACAAATTCAATTACCGGATAGGTCTCAATCATTTTCCCCTAAATGCATAAAGCTTAGAGTTTAGGTAATCAAGCAAGCAAACCAATCCTATCTCTAGGTGATTTTAGCTCACTATCCTCACATGCACACATGGTGTGCTTTCATGCTCCCTTTTTGCCTAGAGGTAATCAATCTCTTGGAAAAACTTCATGTCATGGCAAACACATAACTCAAATTGATTAGGTCTAAGTAATGCATTCAACTATTGACTTAGCATGTGAGAATGACAACATGAATTTGCATCAATTTATAAACAACAGCATCAATCCAAGCAAGTTTGGCTAGGGCTTTCAACCCTAGCCCCAACTAGTTCACTACTCACACATAGCTAGATACACAAGCTTCAACATTCTATTAAACATCAAATACATAAAGAGATAGAGAGTAAAGGGTGACTATTGATGATGCCGGAAGAGGTGGTGGAGATGGGTCTCCAAGAACATGATGTGGTGGTAGTCACCTCCTTCTCCTTGCTCCAAGCTCTTGATATTGGTAAGAATAGTGAAATTTAGGATCTCTAAGATGAGTTGTGGTGTTGAATGGTAGAGGAAATGAAGGTTGTAGTGGTGGAAATGGAGGTTTTAGAGGTGGAGATGGTGGTTTTAGTGGTGGAAATGGTGGTGTCTTCTCTAGAGAGAAAAATGGATCTTGGATAATGAAGATGATTGAATGGAGTCAAGAATTCTAAATAATTGGTCTTTTTGCCTCTTTTTGATCAGCTAGGTGTGTCATCTTTGGTTCCCAAGTGTGCAAGAGATGCTCTTACACCATTGTCCCCCAAATGGTCCCAAATTGGCAAGGTGATAAAAGGACAAGGTGTAGGGAGATATTTGAATTTCAAGTGATGGGAGATTCTCACCACCATGGTCCTCCTTTGCTGGAGAAAAGACCCATGAGTGGCGGCTCGCCGGAAAAGTTTGCCGGAAAAGTCGCCGGAAAAATCGCCGGAAAAGTCGATTTGCAATTTTCTTCCTATCTCCGTGTCTTCTTCCCCTAGCTTCAAATCTCCACATTTCAAGCCTCAAATAGTCATTTTATTCTCAATGCAAGGTTTCCTACAAATAAAAGGAAATGGATTAAAAAAGGTAAAATAACATGGAAGACAAATCAATTTTCATAATTATGGGGCACAATTGCGTAAGTAATTTGTGACTCAACAATAGCCCGAGGCTTTGCCTCCCTCTCTCTTTCCACTTTGACCTCTTCGGTTCCGTGTTCGCCTATTTTGGCAGTTACATCCCAAGTAGAGCGATTATATGAACCAGAACGTCCAGAAGTATCCCTAAGATTAGGGTTTCGCTCTTAGCGCCCTCTCTTAGGGGCGCGACTATAATTGGATTTCGGACTATGCCCTGCTCCCACGGATCTTGAATTATAGTTCTTCACAAGGATGTTGTCATGCTTTTCGGTGACATTCATAGCTCCATGAGCTTATGAAACCTTGTGATCTGTCCTACTGTAACATAGATTCAATAGTTCTTACCAACCATCAATGCAAAGACGGGGAAGGTAAAGAAAGTCTTCTCAATCAAGATCGCATCTGTGATCTCTTTATCACAGAATTCCATTAAGGATTTAATGCGAAGTGCTTCCGAGTTATAGTCAAGAACTGACTTGAAATCACAGGAGTGGAGGCTATGCCATCTCACTTTTAGGTCAGGAAGCAGGGAGTCACGGACGTTGCCAAATCTTTCTTCGAGTGAGACTCACAGCCTTCTGGGGTCTTTTCCATTCATACACTCGTACTGGAGCGAATCTGTAACGTCCCGAACTTGAATTCACCGGTTTGCTAGTCATTTGGACGGTAAACGACCTTTACTTTCACTTTCACTTTCATTATCGTTTCAGTACTTTTAGTAACCCTAAATGTTGACTTTTTGTTCGGGTCAAAATTTGAGAAAATTTTCTTCATGAAAGTTGTAGAGGACGTTAAACCGAGTGCATGCATATGTGGTACGTAAAAATTGGCATTCGTATGCGAAAGTTATGAGAGAAATACTAATGTTACTATTCATATTAAGTTTCTATAAAAGGTCGAAACTACTGTGGTAAGTTTCCATTTTCGGAAACTTACCGAGTTTTCTCTCTCCTCTCCCACGATCCTTTCCTCCTCTTTTGCCCGATTTTTCCTCCACCGATTTCTTCCTCCTTGGCCACCCCACGACCGAATCCGGGCACCGGCAAGCTCGCCTCCTCCTCCTTGTCACACCTGTGGTGGTGTTTTTCAATGACTCGGCTGGAGGAGCTCGGATTTGAGTCGTGAAGCTCACTGTAGCAATTTAGAAATTTCGACGATTTTCGGAGATTCCGACCGTCTCCGGCCACCAAACCCGAGTCGAAGGTGCGGTTTTCACCAAGGATATTTTCCCCCTAGCCTTGAGCCACGATTTGCAGTGTAGAGGGAGAATCGATTAAAACCCGATCCTAGGGTTCTTAGATTTTCTGGGTTTTCTTTACCGGCCAATTTCGAGCACTTAAAGGTAAAATTGGAATGTGCTATAGTTGAGAAACTTGTTGGGTCTGTTGTGATGTTGCTGCTGTCAAAATTTGGTGGCCATCGGAGGTGGTGGCCTGCCACTGTTGGTGGCTCGTGGAGGTGAGTAGGGTAGGTTTTTAATTCCTGTTTTAGCCCAATTAAATCCTATAATTGTTGTGGAGCTTGTATGTGAAGTTTTGTGGAAATTGAAGGAGTTTTGTATCGATCGTGTAATTCCGAAGTTTGGGATGTCGGTCATTGAATTACGAGAATCCGACCGTCGGATTTCTCTCGGTTCTGCCCTAGAACCTTAAAACTAATGACTTGGTATTAGGGGTGAAGTTGGATTAAATTCGAAAAGAAATTGGAAGTTGGATTAAATTCGAAAAGAAATTGGAAATTCGAAAAGAGTAGTATAATGCCATGTAAAAAAATCTCTTAACAAAAAAAATCAGAAAAATCAGGTGTTAATTGAAAAAGTAATTGGGCTGGGCTTCAGCTTCTGCTCAGAAGCGAGGCCCCATAGGGCAAGTATAAAAGAAGAGCCACCGATGGAAGATAAAGATAGGTAAAGCGGTGCACCCTAAAGGGTTTTTGTCCATTTACCCAATTTCTAGGGATTTTTTTTCCCACTTACCCCATTAAGTTTTTTTTAATTCCCCCTTACCGAAAACACTCTAAGGAAGTCTTCCCTAATACCCCATTAATTTTTTTTAAAGATTATTTTACCCTCACATTTTTGTTACTTAGAGAGAGAGATAGAGAATGTAAGAGAGAGAAACCATATGAGACTTCGCTGCAGCCCTGTCACCTGCTGCCGGATTCTGGTCAACGGTCGCAGGATTCTGGTCAACTTTCGCCTGAATCCGGTCACCAATCACCGGCCGCCGCCCACCGAAATTTTCTGGAAACCTCGCCGGAGGTTCCCAAAGAGGTTGTCGGAGATTTCATAGGTCGCCGGAAAGGTTTATTGCCCCCAATAGACTTCTATTGCCCTCCAATACATAGAACTTTCGGTTGTCAGAATGGGAACTAATCTTCCTAAAATCAGACAAATAACACTTTGATTAAAGATAAAAATGAAGAGATTATTTCAATTCAAAACGTCTATTACCCCACAATAGACATTCAAAACATTCAAAACGTCATAGGTCGCCGGAAATGTTTATTGCCCCCAATAGACGTCTATTGCCCTAAAAAAAAAATCTGATTTAGCCACCCAGAAATGCTCTGGGCACCAAATTGGAGCAAACCCACCAGAAATCGGGTTGGATCTTGGGTGCAACTAAGGGATCCCCGTCTTTGTCATTGTCAGAGATACCGGTTCCCATCGAAACAAGGCGACGTGGTGGCGGAGCCTAGAATAGGAGATCTTCTTTACGTGGCAGCAAAGCTTCGGAGCATGAGCAAGGCAACATGGCCGGGAAGACCAGTGAGCGGAGACGGCCTGGCTCGAGCTCTAGAGCCGGAGGAGAGAGAGAGAGAGAGAGAGAGAGAGAGAGACTGCCTGGATCGATCACCGGAGCTTAAGGAGACACTATTCACCACTTTTTGATGTTTGTTTTCACCTGTTGGGTCATTGGGTCATCATAATAACCAAATTAAAGTAAACCAGCAAGAGGTTAGAGGCTAAAACATTTTAATTGATCAATTGATTTCACTCGTTTCATAAGCCTTCGAAGTCCCACTTATTCGAATTAACAATCCATAATAAAAGATTGAAAACTAAACAAGGGTAATACTCAATGAATCGATCATGGCCTTCAATTTTGGGTTCGATTCTTCGAGAGAGTGAGTTTTGATAGCCGCCCCGGCCCAATGACAATCCCAAAACCCAATTATGGACAAAACCCTAGATCATTATTTCCTTTTCATAGCCGATCATGGCATCGGTGTGGTGCAAGTTCAAGGAGGCGTGCAGATAGAATGAACATGGATTGAGGATGGCGACATTGTTCTTTTTTGGAATTTACACCACCTTCAAACTCAAGGTTAGTCTAGAGTATAATATCATACATTTTTTCCTCTAAACAATAAAACAATTTTCCACCGGCGATTGCATGTGTCAATAAAGACTAGTATAATGGTCATGTAAAAAAAATCTCTTATAGTTAGGGCTGGGACTGTTCGGGTTTGCTGAAAAAAAGTAAGAACAGAGACCAAACCGATGGGACAAAATTTTGGTAGGTTTGAATGTTTGATGATTTCTAAACTCTGAAACCGAGCAAAACCCGAACCGACAAGAATCGGTTCAGTTTCAGGATTCCTCAATTCCATTTATGCTTGAATCCCGATCTAAACCTATTTGAAAAGCAGGTTATATTTCGTTGATGGTAGTCGTTCAATGAAGTAATATGACATTTTGGCTTCACAACGCATGCCTAGAACACAAATTCATGCAATAGATCTGGAGAGATCTAGATACCAATAGTTACGAAAAGAAAAGAAGATCGGTTCAAGTTGATAAAATATGCCTCTAGTAATCTGGTACAGCCTCTATAAGACTGGAATAGTTGCTACGAAGAAGAAGTGAATAAGCACATGATCTTGCCAATTAAAATACTGCCACAATGCCACCTAATCAAATAATGTGCAGGAGAGAGTGTAATTATATATTGAAAAAGTAATTGGGCGGGCTTCAGCTTCTGCTCAGAAGCGAGGCCCCGTAGGGCAAGTATAAAAGAAGAGCCACCGATGGAAGCTAGAGATAGAGATAGCGGCGAACCCTAAAATCCCTAAGCTTTTTCTCCAGAGACGCAATGGTTTCGGTGAATGGTGTTATGGCGATGATCGGCGCTGCAGGCGTCGGAATGACTCTGTATTTGACGTGTGAAGAAATCTGTCATATCGTGAAGACGAGGGCAGAGAAAAGAAGGGCAAAAGCACCATCCCCCTCTGTCAACCAACAGTCACCGTATGCTGTGAAGCCATGTAAGAATTCTCTCTTTTCGTATCCTTGTTAAAGATTTACAGATACATGTTAATTTTAGATCTACAAATACAAATTTATTTGCTTTCTCTTTTAGTTCGGTGTTATAATCCTTCGGAAAATTCTAGTGTGCTGGTATGTATCCCATACCCACACTTACAAAGTGAGAACAAATTTGTTCTCAAAATTGTAATTTGAGTCATACTTTGTGTAATCTTTTGTTCTAATAATGGTAATTACACCTCTTACGACACTTTTACAAGTTTTGAACAAAATCGTTGTCAATGTTGTAATTTTTGCTCTCAATGTTGTAAATAGTGTAAATGAATATGGTAACTTTTGTTCTCAATGTTGTAATTTTGGTTCAAATACTTGTAAATTTTTGTTCTCATAATGGTAGGTACCATAGCTTGTCTCATAATCCTTCAGTATTCATATATTTTCATATATTTGCAAGATTCCTTGATATGAATTTTAATCCATGTAAGAATTCTCTCTTTTCGTATCGTTGTTAAAGATTTACAGATACATGTTGTTAATTTTATTTCTACAAATTCGTTTGCTTTATCTTTTAGTTTGGTGTTATAATCCTTCAGTATTCATATATTTGCCAGATTCCTTGATATGAATTTTAATCTATGTAAGAATTCTCTCTTTTTCGTTTCCTTGTTAAAGATTTACAGATACATGTTTTTAATTTTAGATCTACCAACACAAATTTGTTTGTTATCTTTAGATACAAATTCCTGAAGTATTCATATATTAATTCCAAAAAAAAAATCTCTATTTCAAACTGTTCGATCTCACCGATGTTGTACTTAATACTCTCTGAATTTACCTGTTGTATGATTGAATGGATGGCTATTATGTTCTGTTTTGGTTGTCCTTAGAATTGTAAATTAGGTATTAGCTGCATCTTAGCTCATCTGTTTGAAGGCTGCTTGTTAGCTGTTGCAGTTTCCTCCTTGTTTTGGTTTCCTCCGTTTCTTTTTCACTCTTTTTACCTTTGTTTGCATCAACTCAAGCTCTCATCTCTATTTCGAAATTCTGGGTCTTGAATTTAACACAATGTCTTTCACTTTTATCCTAGGACACAGCAAGACCAAAATTGTTGTCTATGTTAACATTATCACAATGAAATTTTGCTGCTTGTTTATTACTATTCATGTTTTTTTTTTCCTTGTTCATTTTTGAAATCTGATTCGAATGGATAAGAAGCTAGTGAATTTCTAATTAGCTAGCTGCGATATGCTATTCATCTTCTTCTTCCCCATTATCCAATGATATAGCATTATAATTTTAACATTTCTAACCTTTCATGCTGACAGGAATGATGCTCCATAACAAGGAGTCGAGAAGTCTCATGTGCAGCGATGATTAGTTACCATGAGTGTTGGGTGTGTGTGTCGTGGATGTCTTTTGATTCCTGAAACTCAAAACTATGTTTTTATTTATTATGATTGTATAGACTCAAAAATATGAGGCTTGATTCTCGATTCCTGACATCGTTATATTAATGATATTTAGTGATTATGATTAGTAAACATCGTTCATTAACCAAGTAAGCAGCAATAATGTTGGCATTGGCAATTTCAAAATCCGTGTATTGTGGGATTTTGTTCTTTCTTGTGATGAGAAATGCTCTGTTTTTGCCTACCTAAAGGCAGGGTTTATTACTGTATATGTGTATAAGAACATTGCTCCCTGCATGAAAAAGCTTCGCTTCAAAGGGCATAGACTCGAGCCATCAGTTTCTAGACCCATGTCACCCTTCCATACCAGCTCATCTGAAAAATCAATGGTTCATCAAGTATAAACTGTTTCGGAACCATCGGACAGAGAGTAATGTTGGTTCATGAACTTACGAGCTCAGGACGGTTTTGTTTTCTAAAAGGAGTAAGCATGAACTTTGTCCAAATGTAGCAATTTGTCTATAACTCATTTCTATCATATTATAATTGCATACTCCATTTTCTCTATCAAATACCTTTGGAATACATAGGTTACATCAGTTCCAAGGTTTCTGTATCATCAGGGTGCTCTCTTATCTCCCTCTCCAAGTAGAGCTTCAGTGTCAACCATCAAGACCAAGTTCGTTAGCTAACAAATTTACAGCTTGCTCATAAAATCATTCAGGCCTCTCACAGATTTCTCTCATGTGGTTCAAGCCATGGAGAAAAAGTCAAAGAACTCCTTTTCTGTGTCAAATTTCAAGCTTGCGCCAGCTTTCGTCCCCTGCAACCGAAAGATCCAAACATTAAGTCAACTCCGAAACATATACAAGTCTAAAGAAAATAAACGAAGAGGTTTGTTACCCGTTTACCTTGGCTGGAAACAGCCCCGTATTGTCAACCTAGAATCGCTTAGATTCTGCCAGTAACCCGACCTGCAATTCGGATATCAGAAGCCTAGCAGGTTTTATAGTCAATTTCTCACCAAATGAACCTCCTATTTAGCACATCATTCCCTGTCCAACTTTAGTCCGAATGCATATATTTCCGGCGGGTAGACCTACCAAAAAGGAAAACAAAGCATATATAGACACACAAAAATTGCATAAAGCACACCATCAAACCAACTTGAGAAAAGATGTACAATGTAACAACTATTTAAGTTCCTATAAGACTACAATAATTCTGGTATGGAATGAAAATTTTTGATAATAAAAGATGTTAAAATTTGGTGATATTAAAAGAAAATGATAAGAGATGTGAAAAACCTTAAAATCTATGTGGTGTCGCAGCTCTCGTCCAGGATATGTATAAAGCCCAAAATCAGGTGTGTCGATACATAATCAGTACCCTGTTCACATGTTCGTGTAAAGAAGGTAATGCAAAAGGAATGTATGTCATGACAAATGTACAATACAATACCAATGAATAGATAAAGAACACGAATAATCAAATAATTCATTTGCAATTCTTCCAGAAGTCGAACGAGTCGGTGCTCAAACAAATACATTCATATATCTACTTTTGCAGCCTTCTGACTCGACACAAATCAAATGCTACTTAAGAGACCATAAGTCTAATCTAATTCAATTGCTGATACCACTCATATACACTGGCAGATGTAAAGTACAAAAATTATAAAAAGAAGACCATGTTATCTCCTCAATGTGTAACGAAAACCAAACCCTCCCTTAGGAACTTCATAACCTTTGGATTTACATACTTCGGTAAGAAACCTTTATGACTGAAACACAGACCAAAGCAAGTCAGTCTTTCAAAATTAAAACCAGGAACTCGTCGGTCTAACAGCAAATAACAGAAATGGTATCACAGTTGAGATCGAATACCACAAGGACAAATGGTTAATAACTGCAAGCAGTGAAGCAGCAGCCAAACCAAGTTGGACCGCTAAGGAGTTTCCATTAACAAAGAGAACCATGCATTTCTCAGAACAGAAAGCCTAATATGAAGATATAATCTCTACAGTAGACTGACTTCTGATTACAGCTTAAAGTAACTAAGGAAGTTTCCCACTTTGATTATCCTTTGACGATGGAAGCATGAATCTTGAAACTTGATATAATACCTGATCAATAGTATGATTACTACCATAACACTTGTGCTTGACAATGTACATTTGGTAAAACACACATATAAAACAGATTAAAAGATTAAGCTAAGTTAATACATCCTTTGTATACATTACAAGCCCGTATCAGAACAGAATCCACCAAACACACAAATCAAAAACTGAGGCATGTATGCTCACTTACATGGTCTTGCATTGACTTTCCAATGTTTAGTAGCCTTTAACTTGGTCGTGATTTTGTATTTTGAATGGCAACCTCTCTACAATTGGTATAGCGTTGTAATAGCTAAGAAATCTGGGATCATCGCCCAACTAGGCAGCAATAATGATGGCATTGGCAATTTCAAAATACATGCATTGTGGGAGACTAAATGTAAGCATTAAAATATTGGCAAGGAGAGGTAATATCCCATTGAGACAATCCGGGTGAGGAAGAAAATCTTGGAGAGGTAATATCCCCTTAAAATGGATCCGAGTGAGAAAGAAAATCTTGGAGAGGTAATATCCCCTTGAGATGGATCCGAGAAAGGAAGACATTGTTAGTATTAAAATGTTGGCATTCTAACTAAACACAAAACTCTACCCAAAGTCCCATGTTGCAACCAAATACGTACCAAATTGTTTAATTCTATGGCTTTGGAATAATCTGACAAAGCATGAAATATGCTTAAACTGTAAGTGTGTCAGTTCCTCTTCAGCATGCTGAAGGATACCGCAGCATGGGCTCTCTCTCTTGCTTGTACTTTCTTATCTTCCTATTATGGAATCCTTGCTGTCCGCTCAGTGTAATCATGAAGACCTTGCTGTCTAAGAAGGAAGTGGGAAGTCAGTGCCTCTGCATCTCGTGGCCACACTTCAACCAAATTGAAGGAATCTTGGTGATTTCTTCCTCCTATATATATAGGAGTTCTATGGTTATTCTTTGTATTGAAAATAGTTGTTCTTTTCAATCCCTTTATTGTAAAGGAGTCGTTCTCTATGTATTTCTATTTTGTCAAACTGGTTTGTTCCAGGATTGAGAACAGTTTGAAAAACATCTAGTGAGTCTGTCCAGATAGGATTGCCGCGGTTAGTGCAATCCCAAAGTTGTAAACAAGTCAGTCCAAGAATGATTGTCGCGGTCAAAATCGTTGTGCAAAATAGTTGCTATGAAGCAGAAAACTACAGTTTCAGAATCAGCTTTTCGAGAATAGTTTTGGGGAGCGTTTCTTGCATTCTTCCAACTGTATCTTTGCAAAAAGAGTCATAATCCAAATATATGATGTTGTACTTCAACATGAATAAAAGAACTGGTCAAAAGCGTTAATGAGTAAGCAGGAAATCAAGCTCAAAACAGGTTCCTGAAAAGGTAGAAATGGTCAGCTTTCCACGAAGCTTTTTTAGAGATCTTTTCCAGCAACTTACTGAAATTTTTTTAGAAGTTTATTGATTATTCTAGACAACATGATGTCATAGATCATGGATAATCAAGAACCATCTGGAAGCACGGCAATATCAAGTCAATCCTTGTTCAAGAAATAAGGTTTAGAGACAGAAAATATATCCTAGTCAAAACAGGGTAGAATGGCTGAGAATCTTCTTTGAACAGATTTCTTATGCGTCTTTGGCAGATTACTAAGGCTTGAAGGCAATTAAATTGTGCATCAATCAAAGGAAACCTTAAGCAACTAAGGAAGGTTTTGCAAACAGAATTGAAGAAGGAAACTTGCTGTGTATTCCATATAATAGAGCCTCTGTAAACATGAAAAAGTCACCCACCTACAGCACCATCTTCTGCCCAAAAATCCCTAGTTCACAAAGTCTTAAATTCCTCAACTTCAAGAAGCAAAAGCCGTGCACACCATCCTTCACCATCATCAAGCCAAGCCGTGATCAATCTTGAAAGAAGCCCTTGCGTCCAAGGCTGCCTAAAGTGAACTCGTGGCCTTCATCCTCTCTTTACGGTTTTTATATTTTCTGTAATTCAACTCATATGTTTTTGAAATGGGGCTGATGCGGCTGCCCTCAAGCCTTGATTAATGAAATTGTAGAATACATGGGAGATACGTAGAGCCTGAACCCCATATTACAATAAGCATAAAGAGAATATCCTGAAATAATACCAAGATTCTCTACAAAATCTATGTATTCTAACAAGCATCAATTAGCAAAGAGTGCACGAATGGCTACTCCATTTGCTTGGACATAGTGGTGACAGACCGGAAAGATAACTCTATAACGAAGAAGCATCATTACAAATAGCACAGCTTTCCCATTATGTTGCCGCACGGAAATAAATCTGGCGGCACTCAATTTCATCCTGCCACTAGGAGGTTGCGTCCATTTGATCAAACAAACAGCTCGCCACCTCGCTAGGCTAGACAAGGCACACAGAGTGTGCATACCGGGACTAAGCCCACGTCGCCCTACCAAAAAGCGGTAGGGACTTATTGCCGGCATAAAGCCACAATTAACTAATAACAATAAAAAACAATAAAGCATAAAATAAAAGGAGTTTGAGCCCAGAGCCCAAGCCCAGGCCCAAAACCCATTTAGCCCAATCCAATAGAGTAGACTGCTGCTGGCACCACGCCATTGATCTACAAGAAGAAACGACGCCGTCCGCCCACCGGCGACCAACCCACCATATCAAGCAGCCTCAGGCCGTCCCCCCATCTCTCTACCCTCCCCAACACGCCAGCACACATCACCGCTACCCTCAATCCACAGCGCGACTCCAAAAGACCCAAACCAACTCGGGTCACCCGATCCGATCTGGATCTCTTAGATTCCTTCATCGCACCACCTACCGCTGTCACCTCCGGCTGTCCGCCTACCGCGCGCTGCGAGATCGATCCCCGACCCACCCACTAACTGCCGAACCTGCTCTGATCTTCCTCGGCAAAACCTCCTCTCGTTTTCGACTGTGAAGTCACCACGCAGCCTCATCTTCGACTGGGCTTATTCCATGAACAATTAACACACGATACTAGGTCCACCCTAACCCGTCCGACGACGCAGCCGGAGGATTCTTCCTTTCTTTTTCTTTTGGCTCTCTAGGGTTCGAAGCGTTTTCCCTGTTCCAAATAAACAATACCTCCTATTTGGTGACAAGGGATTTAAGAATTCATAGAACAAGTACCAAGTCATTCAACTCATATGTTTTTAGTTGAGAATTTTAAGATGATGTGTGGCTAATTACTTTTGTTAGGATGCGAGGTTGGAAGCCCCTAAGATATATTTTTGACAATATTTTGATTCCTAGTTTCGTGATCGCTATGTTGTGAAATTGATTATTTGATTTTGCTTTATAAATAACTCTTGTATGTTTATGTTTTATGAATGTGCACACAAAATATTATGATAATGCGAGTGGGGCTAAAATAGGTATTTTAATCTTCTAATTGGTTAATAATATTTATTTCAAATGTAGCAAAGTCTATAGCACAATAGACCAAATCAAATAATGGGAATTACATACTAGATAGGCATTCCACACTAATATTGAATTCTTGTTTCGATCAAACTTCCACATGTGATTAATGCTTAGAATAAATTATTGATAGGGTAGCGTTCTCTACCTTGATTGTTTATTCTAAAGGCTTAGTAATGGTGCGTTCATCTTGCTTAAGTAATTTAGCAAGTAATAAGAACTTATGCATGCGTTCATGATTTGTTCTTGATTGAAACCTTCTTCACGACTTACTAATTGACCTTGTTCTTGATTGAACTTATGCATGTGTTTATGGCTTCGAACGATCCTTGCTTATCCTTTACTACAGATGACTACATCTACTGACAACTACATTTTTGCAGGGTTAAGTTGAACGTCTATTTTAGGCGTATCAATTTTTGAAGCCATCACCGGAGATTGAAAAATACTTATTTTTCACATTGTTTGGTTTTATTTTTGTTTATATTTTGATTTTTAGGATTTATACAATCTTTTTGTATATGTTACTTACTTCAATTTCTGTTTTTTTTTTTCAAATGTGGCATTAATCTTGTGAGGTGTGCTCCATCTGCTCCATGGTTGGTCATTCAACGAAGACATGTCCAAGCATCCAATATCAAGGATACGATCAAAATACCATGATTGGAGGATTTCGAGACAACCAAGGGCATTGAAATAACTACTATTCACCTCCATACAATCTGACATGAGATAACCCTCCTTACTCTTCATGGAATAACAATCCAAACATGTAACAAGAATCTTTCAATGCATTCTAAGTTTCCCCATGTTCATACCATGATTATTGGCCACAAGCACCACCTCCTCAAAACTCGGATATGTCTACAAATTTTGATGAGATGATTAAGACTCCAAATGAGTTAACTAAGGCTCTGGATGATTCTAATCAGCTTGGATTCAGGGATAGCAAGCTCGTGATGATGATTTGGTAGAAACTCAAAGGTGTTTGGAAACCTTAATATCTCAGGAGCACCCTTCTACACTGATGGAAACTTTAGGGGAGCTACCGAAAACCACGACATTCTGTCAACCTCATGATGCATTCCATGATTTAACATTTGATGAGGATGAAGTAAGGGATTTGAATGAGTCTTATGAAGAGAAATGCAATGTTAAGACTGGTGAGGATTATGAAGTACACTACATGAAAGTGGGAAAAGGAAGATCACTTTGATGATGAGGAATCCTACAATAAAGGAAGTAAGGATGAGCTTCATGCAAATGTGTCCCAAGTGCCTGAAACAATCATGTCACCGCATAAGATCCAAAAGGTTACGAGACCACAATGGAAGTTTTCTTAAAAAAGGATTCCATCAAAGCTCCTACATTTGGACCTTAATTGCTAGCACATGGAAGACCACATGATTCTTCAGCGCCTCATTCAAGCTCTAAACATGTTCTCAACATCCAAGCAACGTTGGAGTTTGTTGATCAAGTGGAGATAGTGGTACATGAACATCTCAAATTAGATAAGGAGATCATTCTTGCCGTGATTATTAAACTTAAGAAAAGATGGAGACAATGGAAGAAGAGAAAGAAAAATAGATGCATAAAATCCTATCTTTCCATTGCTTCTAAGTTACCTAAATTGCTATCAAGGGATCATGAAACATCTTTGAAGAGGCTTAAGCATCTGATTGAACTGCAGCCTAAACCTCCTGATTACTCTTGATGAAGAGCTGATATGTCAAGCTGAAGACTTTAAACCAAGAGCTTCTTGGAAGGCAACCTAATAAATATAGAAGAAAGATTGCGGCATTTAAAGCTTCAATTTCTAAAGAACACTTTGTTAATTCCTTTTCTTTTATTTCTTTGTTTCATATTTTGTTCTTTTTATGCTTTTAGTTTGTGTGCAGGTCACATAGTTGAAGAAAAGTTTGAGAAAGTTCACTTTTGGCGAAACAATTTTTCTGCCTCGCGGATCAGTTCATTTTGGACGGCCACTGTTCATAGCTCACTTGGGATCAGAAGACGTATCATACATGCATCTGACACCCTAAGAGTCTAATTTCCAATGGCATTGGCAGATCCAAATTTCAAGTTTCACAGCATTTGGATTTCAAGTTGAGTACATAAAGGTCTTGACAGAAAACCACAAAACTGGGCAGTTAAGCCACATAAAGTGCAAAACATGGGATACTTCTCGGGATCTAAATGAGGCAAACCTTATATTGATTTGAAGTCCCGATGTCTACTTCATTACTACCAAAAGGTATCTGAATGTGACCCTTGTAGCTTTCAATATTCAGGTTTGAATGGACGAAGGTCATTCTGTCAACATTCTGCCAGTTTTCTGTGGTTTTTTGCAAACTTTGCAGGTCTCTAGTTTTCATATCCTTATAGTTGTAATCCGTACCACATATGTATGGAAAGCTTTGAAATGAACTTTCATCTCCAAGTAGAGCCTTGGGATTCCCGTTCTGAATAGATGAGCTCTGAGCCTCGGAAGTAAGGTTGCTGCAAGGTTTCTCTGCACTTCAAAGAGGGAGCATTCTCTACTTTTCTCACCTTTCTTTGTTTGTTTTTGTTGCCTTTTTCTTCTATGCCTTTCATTCTACTTTGCATGCTTATATTTGCTTCACATTGAGGACAATGTAAAAATTAAGTGTGGGGGAAGGGATTGACAAATTTTCGTGTTTTTTGAAAAATATCAAAAATCCAAAAAAACAATTCATTAGTTATTTTCGTTCTTTTGGCATCTTTAGTACTTGTTTTTCAGTTTTTGTTTTGTTTTTCGAATCTTAGGTTGCTTTTCAGTTGTTTAGGATGAGCTTTTATGTCTAAAATTATAGACAAAAGAGGATCACAATATTGAGATGAAGTTAAATGCATTCTGTGTAGTAGATATGGCTTTCCGTCAACTTTGTATAGAATTTTGAGCATGTTGATGATGAGTTTGGATTCATAATAACCCTTGTGAGAATTAGAGCCTATTTTCTATTCTTTGTGAGTGTTTATTGAAAATGATACTCTTAGTTTTTTGGCGATGCTTAGTGTGATCTCATTATCTTTTTCTTTGATTGACTGCTTGTCACAGATTAAGTTGAACAAACTCTAGAGATTACTAGAACTTGCTCTTGTACTAGTCGAAACTTTTATCAATATATGTCCTTGATTTTGGAAAGGATAAAGGCACCTAGGAACTTTCACCAAAGACAAAAATAGCCTGTGTCCCCAATTGTGTACACAAGATGTACACACCCCATAGTTTAACCCCTTTGAGCCTACATTTAAACATTTTCTTTTATCAACCTCAATATCCATAACCTTTGAACCTTAATATAGTTATATCCTTACCATTGTTCTAAAGATTTAGTGGAGCTATATTTATGTGGCAAAGACAAGATCAAGGTGGCGTTATTACATGAATATGATGGGAAGAACTAAGTGTGAGATAAGACTTGTCCATGAAAAAAATATATGTATGCTGAAAAAGAAACAGAAAAAAAAAAAGAATGAAATCATAAAGAATAAGTGTAGGGCAAAGAGAAAAAATGTAACGCCCCAAACCGCACCCCACCAGCTTAAGCACGTCACAGTGCCGCGAGGCTCTAAAACATAAACCGGAAACTCGATTTACATCCTAAAGGATCGCTAGGCAATTTGTTTGGAAACTTTTTGGTAAAAGCACAGCGGAAGCTACAGATACTTTTGAAGTGTAAATCTCTGAATTTCTAAAATTCGTCTCATTCGTCGAAAACTTGGAATGAATGCTCACAAGGAAAGTACGAACTTCAAAGAACAAAAGTTCGACTAGATTTGGCACAAAGCTAACTATCAACAAGTCACGGAATATGAAGTCCGAGTAATAGAATTTAGAATAAAATCCAAATGATGATGTACCGAGCTTGTGCACACCCAGCTCCGCCCGCTACTGTCCCGTCACTAGTGCACAGTACCTGCTTCCATACTGTTGTAGGGGTGAGCTTTCGTCCTCGCTGCTCAATAGGAACTCTATCTCGACTAGGTTTGAAATCAAATAAATTTTTTTTTGGAGCTCCAGTATGAAAACATGCTTGAACTAAACATTTAAAAGAATGACAACTTTATAGAAATGCTTTCTAAGCCGAAAATCGATGCAAGACCCTCAAGTATACATGTGCGCTAAATCTTACCTGATGGCCAGTCCCGTAGACCCACTACACGACCCTACTTCAACTAATTTATAAACCAGGTAAGCGAAGCGAGAGTTTCGGCTACCTAGCTGCACACACGGAATCAGGTCATCTTTGCGATCGCTCACTGTCCTACTGGTGTAGCTAACCCTCCCGAGGTTTAGGGGATCAAACCCAGGGAAGTCAGTGCCCCTTCGCTCTCAAACCATCATATCTCTCACGATTTGGTTAGTATTCATTGCACTTTAACATAACCAAACCATACCATTTAACATGCATCACATTAATAACAATATATAAGAAAATCACTAACCGAGGAGAGTCTTGAATCCCCACCTGGATTCCGATGCTTTCTCTCAAGTACTCCAAGAGTCGCGAACCTTCCGTTCCTCGGGTAACTGGAGTCTGACATTTCAATAGTTAATATCTCATTGAGCTAGTGATTGAAATCTTGACAATTAACAAATCGTACAACCGACTTTTCCTGGTTTGACTACCCTTTCCTGGTTTGACCAAGATTGGCCACTTTGACTATTGTTTGACCGATATTTCTTAGTTTGACCAATATTGACCAATTTGACCACGTTTGAATAATCGTGACAAGTTCGGTTAATTACCGAACTCTTTGCTCAAAAATCATCTTAGCTACGTGTCACTCGGCCGAGGTCTTCTTGGCTTACACGCATCCTTCTGGCTTGGTGATGTGTGCACGGGAGTGCCAACTGGCGGCCGAGAGGCCAAACGAGGTTTTGATCTAGGTTACTGAGTTTGCGCTGATCTGACATCTAATCAGTCGACTGTGGGCCGAGGAAGGATTGATCTCGGCCGCGGGGTTATCTCTGCCTTGGATGCAAGGACTTTACACGATTCGGCTTTGCTAGCCGGAGTGTTCGTGTTGTGCAACTCAGTGAATGAATGTGAAAGTGCGAGTGATAATTGAAAAATCTATACGCTGCAGATACTCACAAGTCACAGTAAAAACAAAATCAAAGTATAAGGTGTTACTCTGATGCCTTGATTCAATACGAGTACGGACGAAGAAACGCATGAACCCTAAAAACTTGTTTATATGATTTTCTTAATATGATTTGTGAAAAAGTAAATGCAGGAGAGTAGATGCAAAGAAATCAAGTGCAAGAAAAATAATGAGCAAGGAATTAAAGAACAACAAAATAAAGTAGATGCAAAGAAATCAAGTGCCGGAAAAATAATGAGCAAGGAATTAAAGAACGACAAAATAAATATGCAAGAATGTAAGTGCAGGAAAGACAAGAAAAATACCAGTAAGTAAAATAATTGACGAGAGATACTGTAGATTGATAGAATGTAGAGATGCGATAGACAATTTGAGAATGTTGAATTTGTATTGAGCTGTTGTGTTTTTGGTCGTGGACCTTTAACAAAGATGTCTACGGCCCCTTTTATAGTATAAAACAAATACAATCTCATATTTAATTATTGAGACTCGATTGATTACAAATTGAATTCTAAGAATAAAATTCCTTTGATGTGCATAACTAGCGATCAACCATCATGACTCTTCAATGCTTATTTTTTGTTACAACCACACTTAGTGTTGTAATATCTCTGAACGTAGAATTTGGCATTTAGTAGCTTTTATCTACTCATAATGTCCTGCCATCAGCATCCCTGACCAACTAAAACGGGCATTGGATAGGACTTTCTCAGCCACAAGTAAACCAGTCCCCGACTCAGGTGAGCCGAACCTCGACTGAGGTGAAGTGTGCCGGGGCTCGGCTGAGGTGAACTAAGCCGGACCTCGGCTAAAGTGAAGTGAGCCGGACCTCGGCTAAAGTGGGCCAGGCCTCGGCTGAATATTTATTATATCACAGCCCACCATGACCCAGTCTTGTGTCCTGTGGGCTCTAGCTTAATTATCTGCTACGTGGGCCTTGCCAAATTTAGGTTCAAACAGAGCCCTCCCAGTCCCTTGAGCTTCGGCTTCAATGCCGAGTGGTCAAGGGATTGTAGGATTACCCATGTACTTTGGTTTGGCAAGGACCTACTTTTATTAACTCATCTGCTCCAACCTACACCATGCCATGTCCGGTATGCTTACATTCTTGATAAGTAACTCAACTGGGCTGCCACATGCTCGGTCTTTCTTGGTCGTAAGTTTGACTTCACTTATTGTTCCTCAGCCCAATTTGACCATGAATTTTTTCTTCTTTGAACCTCGTCTTAAAAAAAATAGCAAACCAAGTTAAAATAATTTATAGATCTCGGCTTCATGAATTTATCCAAAGGTAAATACCTCTCTGAACTTTGGCTTCATAAAAGCTAGCTGAGTCAAAATACAAATAATTTATGGAGCTCAGCTTCATGAAGTCTAGCCGAGGTAAAAGCTTTTTGGAACTTCAGCTTCATAAAAGCTAGCTGAACTCTCCTTTCCTTCTATAACTCGGCTTCAAATCAAGCTATGGTTTTCCTTTTTAAGGTAACTAGGCCTCAAGGTACTAGCAAAGTAAACTTTGGTATAGCTCAGCATCATGAACGGTAATTCTAGCAGAGTCTCTCTCTGTTTTTTTTTAGCTCGGCATAAGTCAAGTTACAAATTTTTTTTATAAATCTCGGCCTCAGAGTTTGCCAAGAATTCCATAACGCTACTCTTGTCTTCCAAGGAAATGTGCATGCATATACTTTCCTTCCCTTAAATTAATTGGATTAATTCAAGCCCATGTCAAGTGATTTCGTAGACTTCCCTCCCTAATTCCTTGAGCCACAGCTCGAGCCTAGTGGTGAAGGAACTAGTAAACAAAGTCATCCTCATTATTGAATGATGTTCAAATTAATTTTTTCCAACCTTGATCATAGAAATATTTCACCCTTACAGTTTCGTGCCTACCGAGCAATTGAACGGCTCCCAAAAACACAACTTTTCACTTATTTTATTTTTTGCAGAAACTAAAGCAAGAAAACAAAATGTAAAAATCTTGTGTGCCATGATGGAGGTGGCCAAAAATGTTTCACCCCAAGTTTTGAAACATTTTGTATTCTCGGCATGAATTTCAAATTTTTCGAGGCCGATCTTCATTGACCAAAGGGAATGATTGAGATTTGTTTTCTTTTCGGCTTTCTTGTGAGCCGAAATTATATGCTCTTCAAATGTACTCGGTTCCACTTTATTTGACAGTGGCTTCTCCAAGTCAGCTTTATTTCCAATAATCATGTCAACATGCATGACATCTTGAATTAGATGATCATCACCATTGAACACATTATGCTCAGCGAGCCGACATTCCTTGGCTACAAGATTAAGATCTTCATTAAGTAGCAGATTGTTGAGCTCGGCTTTCTTTTTGAGAACCATATCCATATGAATAGTCTCGTTAATTGTACACTCAACATGTGATGGTCATCCTCCTTGACATTTTGCAAATTTTGGCCCACCATGTTTGCCTCCAAATTTGAAAGAAGAACACAGGCGGTCGAGTTTCCATATGATCATCAATGGATACCTCTTTTTTGAGGTCATGGTCGCGGTTACAGTGGCATGCCTCCTTCAGTATTTTTTGATGTCTCAGCATCTTCATCTTATTCAGATGTGACTTCATCTCTTCTCTAAAAATAGAAAATTGTGTGGCTATTTCTGCCACCCCTTTTTGAATGATCTTGTTCACATTTATGGCTTTTTCAAAAGATTTTACACCACCTCCCCAAGAGCTTACACTTTCTTCGACCATTTGATTGTGACCAACTTGTTGATTGTACAGGGGCTGTAGCGCGGCTAGTCGAGTCTCCCATACAAGCTGCTACTCAAGCCATCAAAAATGTCGTAGGGCCCTATTTGGTTGTAGCCGTCTTGGTTGTTATGATTATGATTTGAATTATAACTATTGCATGGTGCATTAACTGTTTGGCCACAATTACCATACGGCTCATTGGCCTGCCCATAACAACGCTAGTTGCCATAGCCATTTTGGTGATCAAAGCCATATTGAGGTAGTATTGTGGGATTTTGTTGATCCCAAGATGCATGGCAATTTAAATCAACAAAACTTTGATAAGTATCATAGCTATATCTGCCATCATAACCATAAAATTGATCTTGGCCATATTGGCCATTGTAATTATTTATTGAAATAGAGCCGTGTAAATTCGATTCATAATAACTCATTAGTCAAAATACATAATATTTAATGTCTCATTAAATGGTCTAATAATATTCACCAAATGTGGTCCCACAGGGTGTGCCAAAATATGTTCGCTCAAAAATCGTCTCGGCTACGTGTCACTCGGCCGAGGTCTTCTTAGCTTACACGCGTCCTTCTGGTTTGGTGAATTGTGTGTGGGTGTGCCAACTGGCGGCCGAGAGGCCAAGCTCGGTTTTGATCTAGGTTACTGAGTTTGCGCTGATCTGACTTCTAATCAGTCAACTGTGGGTCGAGGAAGGATTGTTCTCGGCTGCGGGATTGTTCTTGGCTGCGGGATTGTTCTCGGCTGCAGGGTTGTCTCTGCCTTGGATGCAAGGACTTTACACTATTCGGCTTTGCTAGTCGGAGTGTTCGTGCTGTGCAACTCGGTGAGTGAATGTGAAAGTGCGAGTGATAATTGAAAAATCTATAGGATGCAGATACTCATAAGTCACAGTAAAAACAAAATCAAAGTATAAGGTGTTACCCTGATGCCTTGATTCAATACGAGTACAGATGAAGAAACGCATGAACCCTAAAAACTTGTTTGTATGATTTTCTTAACATGATTTGTGAAAAAGTAAATGCAGGAGAGTAGATGCAAAGAAATCAAGTTCAGAAAAAATAATGAGCAAGGAATTAAAGAACGACAAAATAAAGCAGATGCATAGAAATCAAGTGCTGGAAAAATAATGAGCAAAGAATTAAAGAACGACAAAATAAATATGCAAGAATGTAAGTGCAGGAAAGACAAGAAAAATATCTGATTGGAGCATAATTATGCGATGTTAATAGCGTTAATCTCTATAATTTCTTTGTTAGTTTAGTGTATTTTCTAGTTATTTACGTTGTTTATTTGTTTTATAGGTATCTTGGAGCAAAGAAGGAGAAAAGAAGTAAAAGAGGGATTGAAAGGCAAAATCGGGAAATCTGCCTGTGCAGATCAGTCAACTTCGAAAGCCCACTGAGACCAGCTCACAATGATCCAGATGATGATCTTTATATTGATGGAAAGCCTCGGATATCTAGTTTCCAAATATTTTTACGGCTCATCAATATCATTTTTCTAGAAGAAGTTATGGCCGATTTAGTACAAGAAGGTCAGGCTTCACTTGAATCTGAGGTTGGACCAGAATTTATGTTTCGAGACCCAAATCACACCAAGAAGCCCGAGGACGAGTTGGTGCATCATATTTCAGCTTAATATAGACAAATGGCATGATGTGAATGGTTGGAATGAGTCATCAAGTTCAAGAGCCAATCGGAAAACTCCACCTAAGCACGTGAACCCTAATTCTTTTAGGTTTTGGATTTCCTACACAACAAGAAAGATGAAGGCAACCTCTAAGCATATAAAAGGATATCAATCTGCAGCAACTCTCTCTCTCTCTTCCTCCCCTTCTTTATTTTGTTTTGTTTATTCTATGTTTAGCTAGTTTTGATTAGTTAGGGGGCTGCTTGAAGCCCCTAGACATGAACTATAGATGATTTGACCTTTGATGTTATTTTCTTTTAGGGTTTTTTGCACCAACAGTGTCTGGAGACTTGGGTGACTGACAATATGATACCCGAACTTACAAAGTTATCAAAGTAATACCTAGACTCAATTTTTCTTATCAACGTAGTACCTGCGGTAGATTTCAGTCACGGTGCCGTCAATCTTAAGCACGTGTGATGCACGTGAGTCGTAAAATGAGGGCAAAAAAGACTTTTTCACTCCATCAAACCCTAAATGAATAAATTCAAAATTAAAAATAACTTATTTTTCTCTCTCCTCCCGAAACTCTATGTTCATCATCTTTTTTTTTTTTTTTTTTATCAACCGTGTTCATCATCTTAAATGCAGCAAAAAAGCAACCAAAAAAAAAAAAAAAAAATCCCAGCAAACGTTGATGTTCCTGAACCAATTCAAGTTCATCTTCTTAAACCTAACAAACCATTATGATGCCATCTATCTCTCTCTAGAGTTCCAATCAATTGATACAAACTTAAAGAACAACAAAAAAAGAAAATTTCAAGTTCTAGTTCATCTTCTGGGTCTCGCTTTAAATTTCTGGATCCGTGGGTGATGGGCGATGAGAAGTCGTTGTCGTCATCAATTGTAATGGCAAGCAGCAGAGACAGAGAGCCGCGAGATTGAGAGCTTCTCATTCCCATTGCCGACTCCGGCGATGAAGACCTTTCTTCCAAGCCCTCTTTGTCTTCTTCGTCCTCGCACCATCTCAATAAAAATCCACAAGGCCAACCCAGGTTTTCTAAGCCCAAATATTCACTTGAATAAAGAGAAATGGTAGAGGAAGTAGACGAATTGGAAATGGTCTTCATGAATTTAGAGAAGAGAAATTCATGTTGGTAACACTTGAACCCAATAATTCTTCATTTTCATGTTCTTGAACCCAGCAAAAGAGCAAAAGAAGAATCACAACAACGTTGATTCATTCATGTTCTTGAACCCAGCAGAAAAAAATCTAATCAATTATTGAAGATGAAATTTTGGATTTGAGTTCTTATTGGTTAATTCAAGTATTGTTTGATAAAAAAAGAAACCCACAAACTCAACAAACCTAGAAGCCAAGAACAAAGAACCCAGAAATTTGCCACCTAAAATACACCAAACGTTCATGAGGACTGAGAATGAACCCTTAATTACCTCAAATTGAAACAGATGTCCAATTCATATCGTGAGTTTAAAGAAGAGAAATTCATGCTGGTATATCAGAAAATGGTCAAGCATGGTAATTGAGGTAGAGTAGAGTCTAAAGTGAGAGATTGCATTTGAAGCTGGGCTTTTAGGAGGAAGAAGTCGAAAGGCAGAGAGGGCAGAGGAAGAAGATGAGACTATAGAAAAAAATGATTAAAAAAAAAAAAGGTAAATAGTTATTTTTTTATATTAAAAATAGGTAAAATGTCATATATGACCCTACATTTAGGGCAAATCAGTCTTTTTGTCATCATTCAGTGCCTCACATGCGTCACACGTGTTCGAATTAACGGCACCGTGATGGAAATCGACCGCAGGTACTACGTTGATAAGAAAAATTGAGTCTGGGTATTACTTTGATAACTTTGTAAGTTCGGGTATCATATTGTCAGTCACCCAAGTCTCCAGACACTGTTGGTGCAAAAAACCCTTTCTTTTAATCCAAGATGAGACTTTTGTTTACTACTTTTCCATTGATAAATTCTTGCTTGTATGCTTTGAGTGCACGCTTAGTATGCATGTTAGGATTCTACCGCTTTGATTGTTTGATGCATGTGTCAATAGTTGGACTCCTCAAACCTTCTGGAGAAGCAATTGTTAGTTTTCACTATCAAGTAAACAAAGTCCTAGGTTTAGCAAGGCGCTAAGTTTATTGTGATGCCTAGTGATGTCTCAAACTCTTTTAGACATTAATGATCTCTGCATGTTAAATCTAATAAGCGTACCTTTAGGTTGCATTGGTTGGGAATAGTCTAGGTGTAGAGCACTTCCTGCCTAGCGTAAAAGGGTAATAGGTTGTGTTCAAGCGTATCGAGCCAACCTGAGCACCTTCATCTAGATTAATTGAATTAGGATTGAATAAATTGTCTTGTGTGTGATTGTCCGGGGTGGATGCATCTTCCCTAACTATCTTCATCATATTGTTTTCAAACCATCTTAAAACCAGTTTTTGTTATTTTCAGCTTCTGTACTCTATATTTTCATATTTGTTTAGAATAGTAAATCAATTCCGAATAATCCCAAATTTTGTGTGCTAGACGCCCTATGTGTCTAGTATGTCTCTGTACATTTTCGTAATTTTCTGATTAGTTTAGATTAGGTTTTTAATTAGGTTTTTGACTACTGTTCGTTAGGAACAAACTGTGACATTGTTTTGAGTAGTTAGAACCATAGTCCTCTGCGGGAAAGACCCTTGTTTACCCTTGCTACAATTGACAATCTTAAGCGTGAATAAGGAAAATCAATAACTTACAAACTTAGCTATCAATACCAGTAAGTAAAATAATTGACGAGAGATACTTTAGATTGATAGAGTGTAGAGATGCGATAGAGAATTTGAGAATGTTGAATTTGTATTGAGCTGTTCTGTTTTTGGTCGTGGACCTTTAACAAAGATGTCTACGGCCTCTTTTATAGTATAAAACAAATACAATCTCAGATTTAATTGTTGAGACTGGATTGATTACAAATTGAATTCTAAGAATAAAATTCCTTTGACGTGCATAACTAGTGATCAACCATCATGACTCTTCAATGCTTATTTTTGTAACTGCCACACTTAGTGCTGTAATGTCTCTGAACGTAGAATTTGACATTTAGTAGCTTTTATCTACTCATGATGTCCTACCATCAGCGTCCCTGATCACCTGAAACGGGCATTAGATAGGACTTTCTCAGCCACAAGTAAACCAGATCCCGACTCAAGTGAGCCAGATCTTGACTCAGGTGAAGTGAGCTGGGCCTCGGCTGAAGTGAAGTGAGCCGAACCTTGGCTACAGTGAAGTGAGCCAGGCCTTGGCTAAATACTTATTATATCATGACCCACCATCACCCAGCCTCCTGTGGGCCCTAGCTTAATTATCTGCTACGTGAGCCTTGCCAAATTTAAGTTCAAACACATTTACTTGAAGTTACTACATCGACCAAATATATTAAGTGCACCCACTTTATTAAGGACACGCAATATATTAAGTCCTTTTCTTGACTTACTATGACTTTCAACATATACACAAGCAATAGAGAAAATTATCTCAAATTCCCCAATTTCGTTAACAAACGAACTCAATTCGTTCCACACCCAACTTAACTTCTATTTCAAGTTTCGTCGTATGGTATAGTAATCCGATAGAATTACTATAGACACCCATATCACCAAGACGATTTCATAGTATTTCACAATACTTAAACTTTTCCCACTTCACCACCAACTCATAACTTCGGTACTTTCACTTCTTAATTAACCATAGCCACAATTCCATCCCCTAACAACTCAATACAATTAACTCATACATCACCAGTCATCCATTTCAACAAGTTAATCAATCTCTCGAGCCAAACAAACATAAACATTTCCATCTAGAAACTCGGGTTTACCTTCGGTACTACAATCTGCAAGGTGAACCTTAGCTCCCTTGCGGCAGTCTTCCAAAAACTCGATGATGGACAGGCAATCCAAGCCTCAATGACCCCAATTCAAAGTTTCTGAGTTTACAACTCCACCAAAACAATAACCCATCAACATCGTAACAAGAATCATAATTCACCAAAGCCGAAAGCAATTCAACTCACCTTGTTTTGATCTCGGAACCGGAAACCCAACAGACGATGAACTGAGGATTCACAACACCCACCAAGACACTTTCAGACTTTAGCTCTCAATCGAAGTAAGGCCTTGTCTACGGGAGCAGTCGAACCAGAAACCGAGCAGGAACGAACCGAGAACGTAAGTAATAGCGTCGAACCCGAGCTAACCCAGAACCCAAATCTCAACAAAACTCCATCAATTTCAAAGACTAATTAATCTAACGTGTAGATAAAGGGAGAGGATGAATTTCCATACCAAATGCAACCCAGACGGTGGCCGGAAATCGCTGCAATTCGTCGGAACAGTTGGACATTCTCACCGTCGATTCTCCCTCCTCGTCCGGTGTATGGACGATCAAAGAACACAGGCGTGACGGCGACAACGAGATGAAAAATGTGGTGCCCGTGCGCCGCCGTGGGGTGGCCGGACGCCGGAGTTGTGGCCGGGTCACGGTGTCAGGTCGCGGTGTCGTTCGGGTCAGAGAGCTCCAAGCTCTCCCTCTCGAATTTTCTGGGAGTGATCTCCATCCTTCATCTGATCAAGGGGTATAAATACCCTAATTTATATTTATTTCAAGGGCTACGAAGAAGCGGTGGATTTATGGATGGCTAGGATTTCACCGTAGCAATTTCTATTTCTCTAAATTATTTTCTAAGATCCCATAACTTCGAAAAATCGCTATAAATAGCTCGGGTATCCGGAAAATTCCCCGAAAATTCCCATGTACTCGTTGTGTCGTATACTTTATCATTCAATCCTTAGATCGAGGATTTCACCTTAAGAGAACTTCTGAAAATTTTCTCGAGCTGTTGGATGATTATCGAGATCGTTAAATAATTTATCGTACGACCTCCACTAAGCTCGATACATTTTTCCGGGGCTCGCAAAAAAAGTGTTAAGTATTTATGAATTTTAGTCCCCTCATTATGGATAAAGAGTTTGGTTTGAAGTGAAGGCCTAAGTACGATGAATTTGGTCTTTGTCCTATTTGCAAGTATTTTTAAAAAAAGTGTAGTTAGAATGAAGGGAGCTAGGGTCTAACAAGAAGACATCCGACCTTCTATAAAACCACAGGAGAGGTGCTAAACATGAAGAAGCCTTGATGACTACATGACGTCTCAACTACCATCCAAAGCTCTGCTAAGTTTTTAGAACACCGTGACATTTTTCCTTATCCTTTCATTCCTTTAAACCCCTAAATCTTGGCCCCATTACAACCTTGAATTAAGACCTCTTTGATCCTTGAGATGGGCAGCCTTTGATCTGTGGAGCAGGCAATGAATCTTAAAATATCGGATAAGATGAGTCAATCTCTAGATACTATGAACTTGTTCAGCAGTCAACGAGGAAAAAAATTACAATTTGTAATACATGGCAGAAAGAATGATTCACAGTGTAAACTTGTTCAGCAATTTATTGGGAACTGGAAACTATATAAGATCCCAAGAAAGCACAAATGACCAAGTATTTTGGTTATAGTACAACGAGGAAGTCTTATATGTGTGTGAGAGACAAAGCTATCTAGCAGTGGAAACAAGGCATCTACTAATAGGGAAAAGCATGAAAATCCATAATTAAGCATGAAATAGTAGGCTTGAAAAACACCTTATAAATTTCTGTTAATTAGTTACACTATCTTTTTTCAATAATTATCTCAGATTTTTTTTTTAACAATATCAAGTTTCTTTTGTGGTAAACAAATAATTATGGGAGCATTAAAACTCATCTTTAATGCTCCAAAACATTTTCATTTATGAGTAAGGTTAAGTTAGGTATTTAAAAGAGGTTTACTTAGCAAATTTTACTTTTTAAAAAGCAAATAGGAGGTTTAAAGAGATGAGAGGTCAAATGAACAAATATGGAGGTCCCAATAGAAAAACGGGTAAATTCCTCCTACGGTACCTGAGGTATTGCTACTTGGACAGTTTGATACCCGATGTATTAAAGGGGACAGTTTGGTACCTGAAGTTAGACTCAGTTTGACACTTAGGTACTTCTGTTAATTTTCTGATTAAGGTATAAAAATTGACATTTAGAATATTGAAAAAAACTAATAAAAAAACATGAGTTTGTGGGTTGATTGTCGTTCTTCATAGTTTTATAGGTATGAATTAATGTTTATGAGTTATGTTGAAGGTGAAATATTCGAATTTTATGTTAAAGAAATATAATAATCAGATTTTTTTGGGGTACTATTATCACTAATTTTTCCTCCAAAACTTGGATTTTTCCTCCTGCGATGATATTATTTGGTATTATTTTAGGGTCCTTGACCAAAAGCCCCAAAATAAGTTAAAGTTATCCCATTTACCCCAGCAACATATTTTTATTCCCACTAACCCAATTTAAAGAGAAATGACAATTTTGCCCTTCACCTAATTAAAAAACTACATTATGCCACTTTGTCCTCTCTCCTCTCTCTCCACATTGCCAGCAACCAGTCTCTCTCTCCTCCCCGATCTCCACCTCCATTTTCTCTCTCTGAGATCGCCGCGCCGGAGATGCAAGTCCAAGCTTGAAGCCGACGAGAAGGCGAGGAGTGAGTTAAAATGGTTGAGGTCGACCTCCTCGGCGGTCCAGAACGAGCTCACCGGCGATGAAGGCTTCCGATCCCCTTGGGTCCTTGCCCTCCTGTCGCTCTCTCCTCGTCGTAGTCGGACAGGACAACAGAACTGATCTTCATGCTCGCCAAGGGTGGCTTCTGCGATCAGAAGGTTTGGATTGGAGAGCTCGGCCGGCGATCTCCTTCTCCTCGATTCCACTGCAGCCACCGCAAATCAATCATCTCCGGCGAGATTCAGGTCGGATTCCGGGGATTTCGAAGTTGGGATATCCGGGTTCGGTCCGCTCTGGCCCATTCTCTTCATTTCCGGCCATATATTCGCCTAAGTCCTGAGCCAGTCTGCTTTTTACAAAAGCTTTTTCTTTCTTTTTTGTTTGGATGGAGCCTCTTGGTTGCAAATCAAAACAGTGGTGATACTTTTGGTTTTTTTTTTTGGGTAAATGGTTCTACTTCGGTCTTCGGTTGCAAAATAGTAGGCCTACAAAGAAAGAAAAAATAAAAAAATTTGTTTTATTGTCTCCCAATAGATATCTATTGGGGGGCAATAGACGTTTTGAAATTTGAATTGATGTAATCTTTTTATTTTTTTTCTGTATTCAAAGCTTTATTTGTCTAAATTTAGGAAAATTAGTTCGCATTTTGGCGACTGAAAGTCCTATTGAGGGGCATAGAGTCTATTGGGGGCTAATACATGGCTAATAGTCATCTATTGGGGGGCAATACATGGCTGATAGTCGTCTATTGGAGGGCAATAGACGTCTATTGGGGGCAAAAAAACTTTCCGGTGGGTGGTAGCCGGTGAAACATTTTTCCTATAAATACCAACACACTAAGACTCACTTGACAGGACCCGCCCTGAAATTTCACCCTGAAATCCGAGGTGGCCCTGTGGGGCCCACTTTCTGAGAAAATCTTACCAAAAATTCAGCAGAACTTCCCCTGAAAGTGAACAACCCAAAACCTGTTAAAACATATTTACATTTCTAAACAAACCTCCAATTGCTACAAAGAACTTTGGAGGCTCGATTTGTAAAATCCCTGCCAAATCGCCATGAACCACCACCGTAAGCGTGTCAAGGAGGAGGAGGCGCGTCTTCCAAGGCTCGGAGCTCGCCGTTTGGTGGTTGGAAGGTGAGGTTTGATAGCAAAAACGAAGAGACCCGAAGGGAAGAGAGAGAAGAGATGCATGGAGGAGGAGAGAGAAAGAGAGAGAGTTACTGACCTACCACAGTAAAAATTCAAATATAACTAAATTTTCATGAACAGTAATTTTCATTTTTTGCTTATAACTTTCGCATACGAACTTCGTTTTTTACGTACCACATATGCAAAAGCTCGGTTTAACGTTCTCTACGACTTTCATGAAGGAAAATTTATCAAATAATGAACGATACAAAAAGTCAACTTTTAGGGCCACTAAAAGTATCGAACAAAGTAAAAAAATAGAAGTAATTGTCGTTTACCGTTCAAATGACTAGTAAACCAATAAATTTAGGTTCACATCACTTCTCACACTCTTCAATACTGACTTCATCTCACCCTCAATCCTATAGCCACAACAATAAAGCTTTGTCATGCTTCAACTACTATCACCTCATTCATGTTCTTCATCTTCCTTACTCTACCTTCCTCAATCACATCCCAAATTTGCCAAAGATCCTGCAACAAAATCCCTCTCAAATTACCATTTGGCTATGACGCTAGCTGCGGCGACTTGCGCTTCCACCAATCCCTAACATGCAACCAAGACAAGCTCACCTTCACAACCCACACCAGATCCTACAAAAATCATTGTGGTACAAAAATCACACATTTTGAGAACAACGTATTGACCAAATCAGGATAACTGTTTTATGTCAACAAAAGTTTACTATTTGGATAATGGCGTATTTGGAGTCTTAGACTAAGGCTTAATTTGGGAATGCTTTTGAAACTGCTTTTGAGATCAAAAACGCTTCTAGAAATGTTTAGGATGTTTGGTAAACTGTCAAGAAACAGCTTTTGACCCGAAGCACTTCTCCCAACCTCCGAAATGGAGAAGCTACAATTCGTAGCTTTTGATTTCAGCTTATGCGGGAATCAAAGTCGGGACGCGGAGGATTAAATGAAATTTTGCTCAACTATCCGAATTGTCCTCAAGCTTTTTTCAAATTGATATCCTTCTCGCACTCCTCCCTCTGGAAAACCCCCGGCAAGGATCTCGACGGCTTCATCTACAGTGCCTCCACCTCTTCCTCTTCCCTCTTCGTCGACGCCTTGAATTCCATTCAGATCCAGTTCCCTGAAGGCTTCTCTCCCGCCGCTCCAGCCTATGCCTCCTCCATCCACCCTAATTTGCTCTGCAGACGACCACCGACACCAATGCCCTACTCCCAAAATCGATTCTTTGTGTTGCTTCTCCGAAGATCGAGGTCGGGAAAGTGGCCGGAGCTGAAATCTGGAAAAGAAGAGGAGGGTTTTGGGTGGTTAAGAGCAGCAATGGTGGGAAGAAGGGGAGGGGTGCCCAATTTGAATTACGTGGTAGCCTTAGACAAATTCTCAGGGACCTGAACAAGAGGATTCCTGATAACATCATCAGTACGCCCCAATCAATCAGTTCACCTTCATTCCTTGATGACTCTCATTTTCTATTAACTCTGGTTTTGGGTTTTGGTTGAATTTCGTTGCAATTTTATGTTGATTTGGTGTGGATTGTGTTTTGTTGTAGGTACCAACATGCGAACTGGTTGTTGAGTTTCTATACTCCTGGTGTGTCTCTTTACTTCAATTTGCTTGCAATTTGCAAGTGTGATAGGGAATATCAACCATAAGAACATGGTTAAGCTTTGGGGTTTCTGTTATGAGAATGAACATATGTTGTTGGTATGTGAGTAGCTGGAGAATGGATCCTTAGATAAACTCTTGTTTTGGTATGAAAATAATATGAATCAAGTATCTGTTTTGGACCTTTGGTAATGCAATGTCGGAGTATGCTGCCAGTTTTGGATTTTTGGTATGCTCTGCATCTGTTTTGGTATGCTGCCAAAAAGCAGCCATCTTTAGTTATAATCCACAGAGAGGCCCTGCATTTGCTTATTTCTGTTCAAATAAGAAAACTGGAGAAACTTTTTGACCAATCTTTCCTTCTGCTTTAACAAAAGCAAATCCCTGAATCAATACCCATGGATGTGTCACACAAGCAATTATGCTTTTCATGTTCCAACGTTAAGCAATCTACAATTTTTATGAATGATTCCACCATCCTTCAAGTCTTTAGTCCACATACAAACAGTCGGAGGGGTAAACTTTTCCCTTTGAGATTATTACCATGAAGTAGGATTATAATTATTATTCACAGACATTGAAAGCGTGGACAAGAGCAGAAGTCTCATCATCCATCTTAATTCTGTCCTTCTCCATCATCTTGAGGATGTGAGAAGCTGACCTCTGAGCAGAATAGTGCATTCTTAGCAATGATTTGTAAAATGGCAAACTTGCAAAACCCAAGTTATGGATTACTATTATATACCAATTTGCATCCTCAATGTTTAGTTGCGGTGTTAAGAAATATAATTGCACAAAATTTAATGAATGCATACAACTTACTGTTTAGTTCGAAATTTTGAACGAGTGTACAAGACAATACATGAGAAAACTTTTAATTTAGTACGGGTACAAAATTAAAAAACAAAATCATATATTTTAGAAGTATTTGTAACATTCATGACTATTTTGATAATTATACCCAGCCAAAGCACTTTTGCCTTGCAACTTACCAAACACTTAGAAATTGCTTTTTGTTTTCACAGCACTTTTAAAAACAGTTTACCAAACACTCAGCTGCTTCTTCTCACAGCAAATTCGAAAGTGCTTATTCTCACAGCACAGCAATCCCAAACTAAGCGTAAATGGTTTTTCAGCTGGCTGGCTTTTTTTTTTTTTATCAAAGCTCTCCGCATAGTCCAACACATTTAGTAGCTGACAATTGTTACTCATTTTTTTTCTTTTCGTACACAATTGTGACTAAAGTAAGTCTATTTAAATCGATTCTTTGAAACACTAACTTCAACTTTTTTTTTTGTTATACATTCTGATTATTAACCAAAATGTAGAACGTATAACCTTCTACATTTTGGTGAATATGGGGCTCTGGCGAAACCTAAACCCTAGCTTCCAGCCATGGCGGCTGGTACCGGTCTCCCTTCTACTTCATCTGTGGATGACACTCAGCAGCGGATCTTGTGCGGCGACCACCCAACCTAGTCCTAGGTTGGCCATCATCTCTGGCAGGAAGGAAATAGGGGATGTGAGGGATTTGGATCTGTGCTCCAGTCCGATCAGACTCAACGGTGATTGGATGGACTAGTGGCCGTGGCGGATCAGGCCTCGACGAGGCCGGCTCAAGGCTAGGTTCTACGTAGTCGGGATTGACCGGCGATTACAGGTTGGAGGCCAAGGGAAGAACGGCCCTGTGTGGCGGACATGCGACCTCTGGACCCGGATCAAACCGATCATGTTCAGGTTGATGGCGGCGAGGGCGTTTGCATTCCTACCCGTGGATGTGGCGGAGATTGCAGTTGTGCACCGTGCAGCGCTCCAGAATCTGGAATATGCAGAGCACACCGGTGGAGTGTCTGCCTCGAGGATGGTGGTTGCATCTGATGCCCGGGTTGGCAGAGAAGTGGTCACGGCAGTGTCTGGCGTACGCAGCAGAGAAGCGGCAAGTGGGGTGCCCAGACCATTTTGGGGGCCCAAAGGGTTTGGGTGGCTCAAATCAGGTTGGGTGCCCAAATCATTTTGGAAGCCCAAAAGGTTGCGGTGGCCCAAATCAATCTTAAGGCTACAATCAGATGGGCTCGGAGTGTTTTTCTGTTGGAATGGGGCTCTTTGGCAGACCCTGCCATTTGACCCTATCTCTTCAGGGTTTCGTATTTGGGATCCTGGAGGAGCATTACCCAGTAGCTGGAGGTTCGAGAACATGGCCAAGGAAAGCTTTTGGTTTTTCTGGTCTTCTTGCCTACTACTAGGAAGTTGGTCTTCTATTACTTTCATCGCGACTAGGTCTACTTTTCAAAGAGAGGTTAGTAGTGAGGATTGATTTTTTTGTAGTCAGTCTCAATAAGTGCGCACATTTGTTTACAGTGAGGGTCACTTGTCATTTGCTTGGCAGCTTGTGTCATATAGAACTGTTGGTATGAGACAGCTTGTGATGTATGTGCCTTCTGGCCATGGATAAGTTAATGAAGTTATCTGTTTCTCAAAAAAGACAATTGTTACTCATTTTAAAGAGAAATATTCATTGCTTCTCTAAGATATCTTAAACGCAAGATGTTACAATTAATAACTACATTTTGTGCACGAGTATATAATTGTTACTTTCTTTGAAATGTGACTCTTTTTTTTTATTTTTTTTTATCCCAAATGGTACCTTGTATTTAGAGTTTTATCTTAAATTTGTAATCAATATGTATTTGGGGTAAAAAAAAAAATTATAGGTACCTTTCGCAATATAATACATATTCCACTCTCTCGTCATGCATGACAATCATTAACCTTACCATTTTCTGCAGATGTAGTTGACTTTGTATTATTTTAGTTAATTTTGTATGATTGCTTCTCTATAATATTTACATATTGTGCATGTCAGCAGGACTAATATACAATTGGTGATTAATTTTGACATTCTTGGCATGAAAAATAGAAGGCAATTAAGTCCCTGACAAGCCTTACTTGAATTGCAGTGGTCTACTCTGAGTACGCTCGTCATGCATGACGATCATCACACTCACCATTTTCGGTAAATATAGTTGAATTTGTAATATTTTAGGTAATGATCCTTACAATGCTGCCAACAGTGAAAACTTCATAATATTTATTTGTCTAGTACGTTTTCTCTATAAATATGAAAGGATGAAACATATCATATGTTTAGAAGAGCGAGCGAGTGAGTAAACGTAGACGTACGTACTGAAGCCGAGGGATAAAAGCAGCGGTAAGAGCATACAAAATTCATATAGAGCTATATCATTGTCTTGATTTGCTGCTGATTACTCAAGTACTGGAACAAAGGGAGACTGACAAGGCTATTATCCTAAGCAGATCAACAACAAGAACTATTCGACTGTTGTTGATCTGCTGTACATTTCTTCATTTTCTAACTTTTCTTACTCATTTTTTTTTTTGTGTATATTCCTAACCGACATTGTGAGCATATTGTACCTTTGTAATCCCCTACGGAACAATTTTCTTTTCTTAACAAATTTTTGGTATGTTTTATCTACCTGCACCTTTGGTCAATGCTACGATCTGAGTGTGAATTTCCTTTCCTTCACACATAAAATCTTGATATTTCTGCTTTGCAATTACAGACCCTGTGGAAAGTTTCTGAACGGAACTTTGAGCCCTATAATGTCTAAATGCATGATGTTTAGTCACAGCCTAACAACTAATTAACATAGCTGCCATTTGACACAAGGCCAATACTTTCTGCTTTCTCTGCAAAAGTAATTAGGTATCGTTTTGGCTTCATATACTCAATTTCTCAATTTTGATTATATTCGCATTCAACCGTGTCTTGACACGACGTACTGTTGACTTTATCAATTCGATCATAAGTCTTCCTTTTGGCCTAAGATCTTTTATTGCCTATAGCCCTTTACAAAGATGATCATCGTGTAAATTCCAATTTTTCTTGAAGCACAGAGAAAAAAGAGATGGCTTCACAGGAAATCAGAAAAGTCTCTGAAGCATATCCAATGAATGGTGGAGATGGCCCCGATAGCTATGCCAAGAACTCTACTTATCAGGTATTCTTTTATGGTAGTTGGGGTTGTATATATGAAGTCTACCTAGTCCAACTTTCATATTTAGTTCACTATAAGCATTTCATGTATAGTCAGTAGGCAAATCTCTCGGTCAAGAGACTTCGCCTTGTAGTTGCACATAAAAATATATCCAACGAACTCAACAACCTTGCAGCTTTTTGTTTACGAAATTACCTTGCCATAACAAAGTTTAATCATAACCTCTATTTGAGCACTTGGCACATAATTTTCACCGGAAGAGCTTTTCGTAGAAAATTTTGTTATTAAAAATCCTACTTTTTGCTAGCTCAAATCCTACTTTTTGCTAGCTCGATCTTAATGTGTGTGAGTGTTCTCCTATAACCCAGAAAATACAACTTTACCGAAAACTTCTACAAAAAGCCATTTGCATCCTCTGAGTACTTATTTGTGAAAGAGTTCCCAAATCATCATGTCAAACTTTTTCATATCTCCATAGGATTAGCAATTGTTGACTATTATAATGATCTCATTACTGTTTTCAAGCCTAAAATTTTATTAATTATAATTACAAAGAGATAATATTTTATGTGTGGCTCCCTTAACGAAAAGCAACTACATTAGGTCATGCATTCTGATAGTTCTTAACAACAAATTTGAAAACTATGGTTTCCCTGAACTAAACAATGACATGGACAATATCTACTTTGGCAGAGAGAAGCTATGGAGCCTGTCAAAGAACTTGTAACCAAAGCAATTGCAGAAAAGCTTGACATAGACCTTTTGTTACCTTCCAACTCCTTTCACATTGCGGATCTTGGTTGCTCTGTTGGTCCTAATACATTTTCTTCAGTTGAAAACATACTTGAAGCTGTGGAGCTCAAGTTTCAAGGCCAAGGACTCATGAATCCCCAAATCCCCGAATTTCAAGTTTTCTTCAATGATCATACCCCAAATGATTTTAACTTGCTCTTCAAATCCCTCCCTCCCAACAGGCAATACTATGCTGTGGGAGTTCCAGGTTCTTTCTACGGCCGCCTATTCCCTAGTGCTTCAATTCACTTGTTTCACTCTTCTTTTGCTCTTCAATGGCTTTCTGAAGTACCAAAAGATGTAGAGGACAAAAACTGTCCGGCTTGGAATAAAGGACGGATTCATTACCTCAGTTCGACTGATGAAGTAGTAAGGGCTTATAAAGCTCAATATGCTAAGAACATGGAGTCCTTTCTGCATGCTAGGGCACAAGAACTTGTGTATGGAGGACTAATGGTACTTATCATTCCTGGCTACCCACAGGGTACCCCTCTTTCTCATTCTGTGGCATATTTGACCTTACAACTCATAGAAGCCTGTCTAATTGACATGGTTAAAAAGGTAACAAATTTGAACTCTCTAAGCTCAACATTCTACTACTATGTATATAGGTAGCTCATTATGATCCTAAAACTGCTTATTAGACAGAAACTAATAGTTTAGACAAAAATGGAAGTTTGTATGAGGGCCCAAAAAAATCTGTGTATATGTGAAATGGAAGAAGATACGTACTTCTTTAACTGAATTATAATAGCATTACAACCCATTAAGAAAAGTATTCTAGCCCAAGTAATGCCACAACTCGGAAACCATGTAAAAGAATTTGGACATTTTATGGATTATAATTTCTATACTCAAATATTCTTGCCCATATGTATCAAATAACAAATATTTTCTTCGGTACTATGTGTTTGCTTTTCTTCTATGCAGGGAGTAATTAGCGAAGAGAAACTAGATTCATTCAACATACCAACGTATTCCATGTGCCCCCAAGAACTGGAGACAGTTGTAGAACAAAATGGATCTTTTAGCATAGAGACATTGGAAACATTACCTCGTGTTTTAGCTGATGATGCTGCCTTAAATGCAAAACAATTTGCAGCTCATGGGAGAGCCGCTTTGGAGGGACTCATCAAACAGCAATTTGGAAAAGAAATCACAAATGAGCTCTTCGACTTGTATGGCAAGAAACTCGAGGAAGAACTCTCCATGTTTAAGCCAAGGAAGACAACTAGCTTTCTTGTAGTGCTTAAGCGCAAGGAAAAATAATTTGCACATGCTGCTTCAAACAAGGATTATGATCCTGTGACTCCATCAATATCTTGAAAACCAATGTATCTGGTTTTACTTTTGAGACATGAGAATAAAAAGAGAATAGATGTGTACACTTTAGTTTAAGCACAGTTTGTATATATGTTATCAATAATGTTATGAATATATATATATATATATGAGAATAAATTAATGGGTTTTTGTCCATTTACCCCATTTCTAGGAATTTTTTTCCCACTTACTCCATTAAGTTTTTTTTAATTCCCCCTTACCCAAAACACTCTAAGGAAGTCTTTCCTAATACTCCATAATTTTTTAATTGTTTTTTCCTTTTTTTTTTAATACCATTTTACCCTCACCCATGTGTTACATAGAGAGAGAGAGAGAGAAACCATAAGAAACTTCGCCGGAGCTCCGTCATCGGTCGTCGGATTCCAGTCGCCAGATTTCGGTCACCGGCCGCCGCCGACCGGACTTTCCTGAAACCTCGCCAGAGATCCGCAAAGAGGTCGTCGAAAATCTCATAGGTCACCGAATAGGTTTATTGCCCTCAATAGACGTCTATTGCCCCCCCCCCCCCCAATGGACGTCTATTGGCCCCGAGTCGAACTTTCGATCACCGCAATGGAAACTAATTTTCTTAAAATTGGACAAATAAAACTTTGATTAAAGAAAAAAAAATTACATCAATTCAAAACGTCTATTGCCCTCTAATAGACGTCTATTGCCCTCCAATACACATTCAAAACTATTTTTTCCTCCTTCTGTCCCATTATTTAAAAAAATAAATATGATTTGGGCACCCAGAATTGATTTACATCATTGATTTCCAGTACCACGAAAGGCACTCGATATGGCTCGGATCCCGGACCAGCTACGAACAGAAGAGTCGCGGTCATCTTTGGCTTTTAAGAGTTCCCTGAGAGCAGCGTCTTTGGCTTTAGTTGAGGAGGGAAAGAGGATGCGATGAGGTTGGAAGCGGGTTTGAGGTGCCTCTGGCGGTGAAGCCCAGTCTCATTGCAATGACTCTTACCATTTCTCCCCCCACCACCACCAAAACGTTGTCGTCAAGCGCCACATCGACAACTTCGAGCCCGGCCAAATGGAGGAGAGAGAGACGCGCGAAGGAGAGAGAGAGAGAGAGGAGAGAGAGGTGCAGAAGAGAGAGAGAGAGAGAGAGAGAGAGAGAGAGAGAGAGAGAGAGAGAGAGAGAGAGAGAGAGAGAAGGGAGAGAGTCTAAATGAGTAGTTGTAATTTTTTAATTAATTGGAGGTTAAAATTGTCATTTAACACTGAATTGGGTAGATGGGAATTAAAAATTCTTGGTGGTGTATGTGAGAAAGAATTAGCCTGATTATGTGCTTTGGGTCAAGAACCCTAAATTAATTTTACCTATCGAGTTTGCTCCAACTATGTTACTTGGGATTTCCAGAAGCAACATGATGATGCAATTGTATCAAGATTAGGGTTAGGCAATGCACTGTGACTTTTTGCACATGAAAAAGCTTTGAGGCATTTTAGATTCGTGGCAATCAGTTTGAATCCAACCCAGGATCCGCATGACATGACCCGTTAATTTTCAATTAAGGTATTTTTGTAATTCTGTTATTTAATCATGGGAAATGAAATTTGCACTCTCCGAATTACATTCTGCACTCCCTTTGATTATTTTAATATTATCTATACACTTCATCTCTTTGCTGTTCCACAATTGCCCCTTAAATCTTCCAAAATTTACGGTTCTTTCTCTCTACTTTTCCTTATTTTTTGAACTTGATCTCTGAGATTCTCAGGTTTTCTTTCTTAAATAGATTGAGGGACTCTCAAGGGAAGAAAAACAGAAAAGAAAATATCAAGAGAGTAGATGTCGATTATTAGAGAGAGACTTTATATAGGATATGATACCAACAGCCTAATCTTCAAGACCAAAAGTAGTTGATCAAATTAAACAAAACTTCCCAGATTCATTGCCCAATGAATACACTGAACAAGGATCACAAACACCCAATTTCATGCTCAGATTATTCCCAATATTTGAGTCATCAATCTCCAAAATTGGTTACTTTCTTTATGGGTTTAGCACTTTTGCTCTTTATATTTGAGCAGATTTGCTCACCTAAAAAGGGACAATTTTAAGGGACTATGAGGGACAAATGCATCTAAACCACATGTATTAAATATAAAAGCAGAAATTATAATAATTTAAAACTGTACATTTATTTTCAGCCGTCAGATTCACTTGTCATTCACAGTCCCTTAAAAACTGTCCATTAGGTGAACAGGCCTTTATATTTGAGTTTCAATTCAAAACAGAAAACCCATTTTATTGAGAGGAAAATCGAGATTTTGAGAGCAAGTGGGAGAAAGGTTTTTGGGTTTGTTTAATCAATAGACAAGTGAAGATTCATAGAGATTGATAATAGAGGAAAAGTTAGTTGATCTTTACACCAAGAAATTTTCGAATTGGGGAAGAAACATCAATTTTTCAAACGGGATCGGTGAACTTTTCCCTTAGATTGTTTGTATCTTTCTTTGTTTCTAACAGCATCAGTCTTCCAAATGAGTCCACAAATAGGATTGAAATAGAAAGATAATGAAGAAGAAGAGCAGACAGATCATTGTTAAAGAAAGAAGAGAGAGAGATGAGAGCATCAGAAATTAGTGGAAGACATAATAATAATAAGGGTAATATGGAAAAATCATGTAATCAGAATATATAAAAATATTAAAATAAGATGGGGGAGTGCAAATTTCACTCCCCTCAGAGCATCTCCCATGGTAGGCTAAAAGCCAAATGGTTTTAGCCTACCAAAAACAGAATATTCCCTCTAATATGCTTTTTTAGCCTACCAACAAAAAACAGTGCTGCCACAGTAGGCCAAATTCTGTAGGCCAAAATCGAATATCATCACATCTAACGGCTATAATTTAATTTGATAATGACAAAAAAACGGCTATTTTTCTAATCAATGATATAATGATAGTTGTAAATAACGGTAATAAACGGCTATAATTTGAAAATGACAAAAAAAAATGGCTATTTTTTCAATTAATGATATAATGATAGTTGTCAGTAACGGCTATAAACGGCTATAATTTGAAAATGACAAAAAAACGACTAGTTTTTCAATCAATGATATAATGATAGTTGTCAATAACGGCTCTATTTGACTTCAAAAAATTTCTATAAAAACTTGGACATTATTATTGTTTTCATCACAACAATTTTCACTCAACTTTCTTCAACCTCTCTCTCAAATTAGTCACTACAATGGATTCATCTCAAATATCATCATCCTCTCTTTCTTCAAATGGAACCGTTGAGTATTGCAATTCTGTCTTGGCCGCATTTGATCGGGAGCAAGATTTGTTACTTCGTATGTGTGCTAACAACAATCTCCTCTTAGCAGAAAATCTCGACGATGAAGAAGATGATGCTCAATCATGTCGGAGAGGTGCAATTCCTGGTCATATAGTTGTTTATCGTGATCGAGAAGCTGCTGCACACAATTTGTTTACAGATTATTTTGCGGAGGTCCCCCGATTTGGTGAGCAAAAATTTCGCAGACGTTTTCGAATGAGTAAAAGTTTATTTTATCGGATTGCTGATGCGGTAAAAAATCATGACAATTTCTTTATGCAACAACGCGATGGAATTGATAGGCTCGGATTGTCATCCTTTGTAAAAATCACAGCTGTTTTTCGAATGCTTGCATATGGTGTACCAGCTGATTCTCTCGATGAATACTTAAAAATTGGTGAGTCCACAACAATTAGATGCATGAAAAAGTTTTGTCGGGCTATTGTAGAAATATTTGGAGAGCAATATCTCAGAAAACCAACAGCTATTGATGTTGCAAGACTCCTTCATATTGGTGAAGAACGTGGGTTTCCATGAATGTTAGGAAGCTTAGACTGCATGCACTGGAGGTGGAAAAATTGTCCAGCAGCTTGGGCAGGTGCTTATGCAGGGCGTAGTGGATCGCCAACAATTATTCTAGAAGCAGTTGCTGATTATGATCTTTGGATATGGCATGCATATTTTGGTTTACCAGGCTCCAACAATGACATCAATGTTTTGGAAGCATCCTACTTATTTGCGGAGCTTGCTGCAAGTAAATCACCTCCATGTCATTATTTTATTAAGGATAAGGCATATGATGTCGGTTATTACTTAGCTGATGGCATATATCCCAAGTGGTCCACACTTGTTCAAACAATTCATGATCCTCAAGGACGAAAAAAACAATTTTTTGCCACAAAGCAAGAAGCATGTAGGAAAGATGTTGAACGTGCTTTTGGAGTTCTTCAATCATGTTGGGCAATTGTTAAGGGTGCAACACGTTTTTGGGATAAACGTGTTTTACATGATATAATGACTACATGCATCATTATGCACAATATGATCATTGAGGATGAGCGTGATTTGACAGCTCCGATTAGAGAATTTAATCAAGCGCCAGCTCCTACTGTTGAGATGATCATTGATGAAGACACACGATTTAATCAGTTTCTTGCTTGAAATAGGCAAATCAAAGACAAGACGGCTCATTTTGAACTTCGGGATGCATTGATTGATCATCTGTGGGATCGTCATGGCAGAGATGAAGCTTGAAGTAGTTGATTAATGTTTTCTTTTGCGTTAATTTTCTTTTAATGTTGTTTGTTTGTCTTTTGTGTTAAATAATTGTATTGCCTTTCTAAACAAATTCTACATGATTCATTTTGCACACATTTCAAAATTATGTATTGGACGACAATTATTGTACTTCATACAGAATCACAATAATGAACTAGATAACATTATTTCACATTGTTCAATATGGTAAGATAAGATACGATTGCCTTCGATGACAACCATTGGATTAGATTTTGTAAATGCATCAACACCGTTAGATTTATTTATTTAAAATGACTATTTACCTACATGAAGACCATAAATACACTACTTCTCCCCCAATACACAACACACCAATTCTTCTACTACTTCAATGTCTTCTTCTAGGCGTGGATTGAATTTTACCGTAGAAGAAGATCTACAATTGTGCCATGTTTATCTTGATATTTCTCAATGTCCAATTAATGGTATTAACCAAAAAAAGGATGCACTATGGGAGAGGATTGCTGCTATCTACAATGAAGGCAAGTCTGAGGAAAGGAGTCGATCTGGTGGGTCACTTCAAAGTCGATTTTCTAATCTATGCTTACCGGTCAATAAACTTCGTGGTCATATTCGACAAATTGAGTACCAAAATCCAAGTGGTGCATCAAAGTCCTATATTGTAAGTATCGCATAACTATAAGTTGTAGTATAATTAGATGTATTAGACTATCTGAATCTTAACGGTCTTTTACATTTTGTTTGTTTCTTTGATAACTTTGTAGTTCAAGAAAGCTGAGGAATCTCTCCTAGATGATTCAACTTATAAGAAAAAGTTTCAATTTGACCATGTGTGGCCCATTCTAAAAAATGCTGAGAAATGGCTTGATAATGCTACCATGACCGCTCCTAAACCTCGTAGAAGGAAGGAGTCATCTGAAGGATCTCAATCAGGTTCTCGCACATCAAGGACATCTGATACTCCATCGTTTTCTGTTGATTTAAATGCAGATGAAGATGAGCAAGAGTACATCAATGATGAAGTTGCTTCACATGATCGTCCCATGGGAACAAGGATGGCAAAGATGAAAAGGAAAGCCACCGATGAGAAGAAAAAGAATTATGATAAGATCATGGCCGATAACCAAACAATAAAAGAGTTACTTGAAAAAAGTATGCTGGAGAGATCAAGCTTCGCTTCCAAGTTTGACCATTACACGTCAAGCAAATTGGATATTCAACGTCAGCGCGAAGAGAATAAAATCATGCTGACCAATTTGGATTCCATAACAGATCCAACAAACCGTGAATTCTTGAAGATGAGGAAGGCAGAAGTTATGCAAAGAAGAGCTCGTGAGTCTCAATCACAAGGATCACCACCTACTACATTTGGCTATGGTAACTTTAGTAACCTTAACCAGTTTCAAAGTGGTTCTGAAGCTACATTTCATTCTGGAAATTTTGGTAGTCCTTTACAATTTTCAAGTGGATTCGGAGGAAGTGGTGGGAGTGGAGGAGTACCACATGCTGGAGGAAGTAGCGGTGGAGGAGTGCCTGAGTACAATGAAAGTGGTGGATTCGGAACAAGCGATGGTTATGGAGGAAGTGATGCTAATCTACCGGAATACTAGCTAATTTTAGTTTTTTATGTGTAATTCAATAATTGTTAGTTTCGTTGTTTTACTTTATGTTGTTGTTTATGTTTTAGTATTTCACATTCTAGTACTCTTTTTCCCAGCTCAGAATATATTTCCGAGTATGGTTTTGACGAGGCTATCAATAAAACTAGTCGATTTAGTTAAATGAAAATAAGTATATTATAAAAATTAATGGTTACACATTTATTTTAAAAATTCTAAACATATCAAATATTGGGCTCATATTGAAGATCTCAACAAGATATTTACAATGATGTAATTTTAATATTTAGTAACATTATAAATAACTCATGTATATAGGAAAAATGAATTTTCTTAAATGTAAAATTCATGTTATTAATGAAACAAAAAAAAAAAAAGGACAGCGGTCCCACATTTGGCTTACCAATTTTCAGCCTAAATTTGGCCTAGCATATTTGAGAAGGCCAAATTTTTTTCTTGGCATTTGGGATATAGCCTACGGTGGGAGGGGGGTGAAGGCCATAAATAGGTTTTTAGCCTACCATGGGAGATGCCTCAATCACCCTCACGCCCATTGTTATCTTTTGTTCCAACAACGTTTTCATGGACTCAGCTTTTCTCCCTTTTGTTGATATCTATTGTCTCTTTAATTTCTTCTTTCCAATCTTCATATGTTTTCTGAATTTGTATGTGAAGTTCTTGAATTTGTGATTTTCCTTTGATGGGCTTCTCTTTAATTATAATTACATCAATGATGCGTTGGTTGCTGGTGCTGGTTTTCAATTTCTTGTTGTAATGGAAAATGAACATTTTGAATAGGAAGAAATTTTTCAACATGTTCTGAATCTAGCACATAATTAAGAATAAGTGTGATGAGCACATACAGTTGCTTGTAGCAATGATGCAAATCAAATGCAGTTGTATTCCAAAGGATCACTATAAGATGTGACCTTTAGGCCATGTCAATAACACCTGTTTGTTTCTTATTGTGTGGAGATATTTCATATTTAGGATCGTGTTCAAGTATTTCACTTGTGATATTTCATATTCAATTGCTGCATATCATATACAGAAAAAAAAAGGTTCAATTTGCAGGGTTGTTCTGTTCACTTTGAGAATTTAATTGTTTAGTTTCAGACCCTTGTCTAGTTCAACATTCTACACATGATACTAGATTGACTTTTTTTTTTTCCAGATCGTTTCTGCAATAGTAAGTATTACAATGATAAATTGAATTAAATTCGGTTAATTTGTTTAGGACCATGCCAACACAGTTGCTGCATTTTTTTTTTCCAGACTTTCTGTAAGAGTTCAAGTATGGGAAAATGTCCATTTACCCAATTTTGATCTACATTAACCCCACTTACCCAAGCATCTTATAAGATTTCCCACTTACCCAACAAATTACATATTTTTTGCCCTAATACCCAATTAAGTTTTTTTAATTTATTATTTCTTGCATATTTTTGAGACAATTTTGCCTCCCTCTATTTGTCACTCTCCAAGTCAATGGAGACTTTACCGGACTCCGGTCAACGGGCGCGGGACTCCGGTCGTCAGACTACGGTCACCAATCGCGGGATTCCATTCATTATTCGCCGGAGATCTTATAGGTCACCGAAGAATATTATTGCCCCCAATAAAAAATTTATTGCCCCATAATAACAAGTTTATTGGGGATCAATAATTAGTTAAAATGAAGATATTTTTAATTATGAAAATTTTAGGAGGTTTATCCAAATAAATAATCTTATTATTGCCCCCTAATAATCTTATTATTGCCCCAATAAACATTTTATTACCCTCAATAATCTTTTTATTGCCCTCCAGTAATCTTTTTATTCGCTTTGTTTCGGATTTACACGGAGGTGGTGAAAACAAACCCACACATCCATCAATTGTTGCCGACATCTCCATCCTAGAACACTAATCCTATATATATATATATATATATATATATATATATAGTTTGATTATCAAATTCAGAGAGATAGAAACAGAAGAAGACAAGAGTTTCTCATTCCAAAAAAAAAAAAAAAAAGAGTTTCTGAATCATCATCATCATCATGGCAGTGGCGACAATGGAGCGGCGTTCCAAAAAATCTACGATCAAGTCACCCACTCAATTCCTTGAGAATTAAAATCATCCAGCCCATTCGACAAGGCCACCAAATTTTTGACGATCAAAACAACAAGATTGAGTCCATCGCCCTCGAATTGCACAAGGGAGCGAAACTAATCGCGAAAGTCTCCAAGCTCCGAGCATGGAACTTTTTCTGGCTCGACGAGGACGAGTACATGGTGAGGCTTCTTCAATTGGATTGGTACTTGAGAAATCTGCTGCAGGATCCAATTCGGATCCTCTCGGTTTGAATCCGATCGTAAGTCGAATCAGAGTGGAATTTGAGAGAGAGAGAGAGAGAGAGAGAGAGAGAGAGAGAGAGAGAGAGAGAGAGAGAGAGAGAGAGGAGTGAAGTTTATTAATTAAAATGAGCGCAAAATCGTCATTGATTTTTAAATTGGATAAATTGGATTAAAAACTTGTTAGTCAATATTTAGGCTGAAATTGTAAGTAGACAATTTTTAGGCTGAAATTGTGTAAGTAGTCAATATCCCATTGTTACCTTAAAGATTAGGAAGTACGAATGTTCCCACTATCAAATCAGCAGACATCAATGTAAACTGAAACTAAGATTTTAAACAATTTATATCCATTTTGTTTGTTAAATGTTATAATAAGGAAACTAATTAAAAAATTGGATCAACAAAGTTTATATAAAAGGGACGTTCTTTCAATAACAGAATATATTGTTTCGCCCTAGGTATGGGAGATGCATTTTGTATGCATCATATGTACAAACCAATGAATTAAAAAACGCGCCTTGAGACGCGCCTGAGGCCTAAAAAGCGAAAATCAGCACCTAAATTGAGTCAGCTTCGATGAGAAGGCGACGAGCAAGGCGCAAAAGGCGTAAAAAACTACGCTTGAGGCGTCATAGGTGTACGGGCAGCGTGTTTTTTTTTTTTGGGTCTTTTCTGAAACAACGTCGTTTTGGGTACTGAGGTCGCGACATTGAGCAGCCTACATCATTCGCCTCCCCTTCTCTGTTTCGCACTTCCAAAGCTGATCGATCCAAATCTCATAGAACCCATTATCTTTCTCAACGATTTGGCTGTCAAGGAGACCAAGGAGTTCGATTTGGCTGTAAAGGAGACCAAGGAGTTCGAGTTGCAGACTTGGGAGTTCGATTTGGATTTTGGAGTTCGATTTTGGGTTCGATTTGGATTTTGGAGTTCGATTGGCAGACTTGGAGTTCGATTTGTAGACTTGGAGTTCGATTTGCAGACTTGAAGAGGAACAATAAGAACAACAACAACACCCACATCAACTGTAGCAAACCAATTCCGGGGTAAATTCTTTTTCAAAACTCTGTTTGATTTTGAATTATGGGTCATTGAGATAAACTCTGTTTTGTAGATGATCAATTCTGGGTTTTCATTTCATATTGTCTTTTCGGTTATTTTGTGACGATTATCTTTTGCATTTGTCCCAGTTTGTTTTATATTGTTCTGGGAATTGTTTTGGGTGTTAGTTATCACCTGCATGTCATGTCATCTCTCTTGCTTCTGGTGGTTTTACCTTTGTGGCACATTGCTGTTATAGGTTTGTGTATGAATGTGAATCAACAACTTTGAAAATGAAATTTAAAATTCATCTTGAACAACAGAAGCATTTGTTCCTCTTTTATGATGCTGTTTAGGATGGCGAGTAGTCACTTTCACTTGAAGCATACCTATATGTGCTTCATAGTTCATCTGTCAATATGACGTACAGTAAAATAGCATTGTTCATAAGCCATAAGCGGCAATTTCATTCCAATTGTAGACTTCATTAACATTATAGCAACCAAATTCATATCACATTCTGATTGATTCATGTCTTCTATGAATTGGCTGACATGTAATTCTCTCTGCCTTGTAATGCTCAAAATTTTATAGCCTTATTTTATATGTGAGCCTCTTTGGCATTTGACGACTCTGTGAATTGACATAATATCTTCAATGCACTTTCATTGCTCCCATACAATGAGTACAGTTAAAAAGGTTGAACATTCCCAGGAAATGTTCTTAGTTTGCACTCCGTTAGATGGATGCCACTCCTTTCACAATTGTATCTCTTTATTTCAGGATGATGTATGCTTCTGAAATAGTCAGTTTGGATCTAATGTTGGCCTATTCCTTATTCTTTAGGCATCTTTTAGGTGGTTCTGCCTGATGGTTTGGTTCTTCTAGCTAGAGTTAAACTTTGTTTGCCTAGTTCCCTACTGGAGCTGGTTTGATTCTTCTAGCTGGAGTTTTTTTTTGCCTAGTTCCAACCATGAAGTAGATTTCAACATTTGTTCTTGATCTTTGGTGTTTGAACTTTAAATCCTTGATTTCATTTTATGTTGGTAATTTTGTTGAATCATATGCTTCTAGTACTTCATTTATTGTGAGTAAATGACAATTAGTAATGTTCTTTTGGTTGAATCATAATGTGGTATGTATAAGAGTAGAAATTACATGAATATAGGTGATTAATACGTAAGGCTTACGCCTTATGCGCCTTATGCCTCAAGGCTGCAAGGCTCTCCCAAAAATGCCTCGGGTACGCCTTCAGCGTTTTAAAACATTGGTACAAACCATTAATTTATCAAAAAGTAATTAGTTTGATTTTCTTACAGTGAGCAAGGAAGATGTTCATGGCTTCATTGGCTGCCAACTAATATTGATCAAAAGTGTAAAAACCATTAGCCGTTTAAAAAATGGTTTATGTCATTGCAGTTCAAAGGACGTCATGTAATCAACAAAGAGTAGATGACTGGCTTCACCGATCTTCTGTTGACAATCTCCAAAAAAAGGAGTTGTAGTTTTTAATCTTGCTTGGCATTTACCTGTGGTGATTTTGGTGTGCTGTTGTCTTCCTCGTGTGCTTGTGTTTTAAAGCATTGAAGAGTTGTCACGCCCCGAATTTGAATAACCAATTCAAATCCGAAACATGAATAATAACAATTACAAATAAACGTCCTGAATTTTTTTCTCACAAACAACCACACTTCACACCTCTCATTACTACAATAAACCAAATCTTCAAGTTCTTTAATATTACAACACACCCTCTCCAAAATTAAATGTAAGCTCAATGAGCATAACAACCTCACCACAAAGCTGTAACTCGAATACCACTACTCTAAGCAGTCTGATCACCTTCTCGATTCTCCTGACCTGTAGGATTACCCGCTACACAATTTGAATAGTGTACCGGGATTGCAACAACACCAAACCCGGTAAGCCATGACAGCCCGTATGAGTAAACAAGAAAGAACTGTTGATTTTATTAAATTTCAAATCATATTACTTTTAACTCAACCAAAACAACCAACAATCACAACATCCACAAAGCAATCCAAAATCCCCAAAATCAGTCACTAAAATCACCAACTCTAAATCACCAAAGATTAATAAGGGTCTAAACTCCCATCTTTCTTCCCAAAACCCCGAAAGTGTATTTATACAAATATGGTGACTGACAGACTAGAGCTCTACTGCATCGTAGCCCATCACCTGGCCCTAGTTGTGGCATCCGATATAATTTGCATTTATCGTAGTTTATCAGCATAGAACGTCCGATACACATACTCAACTTAGCCCATCACCCAACAAGGGTTGTGGCATCTTTTACACTCAACCAATCGTAGCCCATCATCCACCTAGTATTAGAGCATCCGATTCCCTCATACTGGTCACTATGTTGACCCTAAACTCAACCAAAATCGAGCACAACAGTATTCTTCCACACAATAGAATTAATAATTCCATGATACATACTATTATTGTGTAAATATGTGCTCAAAATATAACTCAAAAATCACCAATCCATTCTCACTAATATCATCACTCAATACCACGTCATCCATAAATTTCCAATATAATTTCACCAATCACTATCATCATAAATGAATATGGTAAATCACGTTTTTGATTTCACATCAAATAAATCATTATAAAATCACACATCTCCATGTCACACCATTCCATATATGACCACGTAAATATATATATATATATATATATACGTAATTATCCACTCAAGGATAATCACTAATACCAACTATAGTTCAAGCATAAAAATTGTGAAATTCATTTTGTATAATCAAATCATTTTACTTACCTATGGACCGTAGTTGAGCAAGTCCATATGATTTAAAGCAAATATTTATTCCATAAATATTTTCACACAATTTCGACAAAATAAAATTATTAAAAGTACTCGGTTCGTAAAATGAAACACGTGAGGTTTACTCACCTCTAATCCCGCTGAGTCTTCAATTTCACAAAATACACCAAAACCGCTCACCAAGGAAGACCGTCAATCACCTAAATCCAATATGATCATAACTTAGCCAACAACTCATAAACAAAATTAAACGACGATCCAACGGTCAGATCGCAATTATATGATGATTCAACGGTCGGATCCTCACGGATCGCCCTTAGGATCATCCTCCTAAATTATCACGAAGATCCAACGGTCGGATCTTCCTGAATCTTCCTTACAAACATCTCCACAAAGTTTCATGAAAATCCGACGGTCGGATTCTCACGAATCGCACTCCGAATCACTATTTCACAATTATATGAAGATCCAACAGTCGGATCTTCGCCCATGACCACACTTGGTCACTGGGGCAGTCATACGATCAACATATCAAAACTACAAGTCCATCGGACGGTCCGATCTTCACAGATCATTAATCGAACAATCGAAATTAATCGAAACCGTAAAATTCATAACTAAATCATACGATATCCAAAAATTATGAATAATATATGCAAACGATCGTATCGAAACGTAGAATCTAAAAATGTAAAGAAATCACATTTTTGACCCCCGGAGGTGGCCGGAAAAGGGCCGCCGGAATTTGGACAGAGCCGCCGCCGACCACCGCCAATGGTGTCGGGGCCAGGCTACTCCTCTTCATCTAATCACGCTTAAAAACTTTCATAACTAGCACAAGGTCTGAAAATGAACGGAAGTAGGAGAAATTACCTAAAACAGTTGTGATGGCCTGGCCGGAAAATTTCCAGAAACCGGTGAAATTTGCAGAAACCGTCCAACCTATTTTTCCACAGTAAAAAATTCATATTTTGGCCTCAATTCCTTCTGGAGAGTTGTTAAGAACATCAAGGTGAACTCACTGGTTCAAGAATCACTCAAAATGAAGCTCTACAGCTCGAGATATCACGATCGAAAGCTTCGGTGGCCGGAAAATTTCCGGAATCCGGCGAGCTTGAATTCCGACGTAAAAATTCAATTTCAGGCCTCGATCCCTTCTAGAAAGTTGTTCAGCTCCTCACTCTGAGTTCACCAGTCCAAGAAACACTCAAAACGACATCCTGTAGCTCGAGATATCAGGATCCCTTGCTCCGTTTTTTCACTCCGATCGGGTTGTGAGCTCCAGCCGCCTCCAGAGACAGCTCCGCCGTGCAACGGTGATTCTGGGAGATTCAGATGGTTGATTCGAACCCGTGGATGGAGTTTGAGAAGGTTTCGTGGTCGGTAGCTCGAGCTACCATGCTTGGAATCCAAATCGGAGCTAGACAAACCCGGCCTCTTCGCTGTCGCTTCCGGCCGTGCCGTGACTCAAGATCGCCACAGGTAGCTTCACAAGGCTGAGACAAAGCCAGTGAAGGTTGTTTGGCGTCGATTGATGGTCGGTGGAGGAAGAGAGAGACCGGAGAAGTTTTTGCTCTGTTTTGGGTCCGTCTCGGTCGAGAGAGAGAGAAAGAAAAGACGAAGTTTCTTTCATTTCTTTTGAAGCTGGTACACCACCATCCATCAACATGTAGGGTAAAGAAAACAACTAGTGTCGCACTACCTCTCTTAATGCATGAACCACTAAGAGCCACCTCAATTTTTTTTTAAAACAAAGTAAGAGGAAGATGAGGTTATTACAATCTACCCTCCTTAAGGAAATTTCGTCCCGAAATTTATGCGTAGGTTGATTTCTCCCGATTAAGGTTTTCTGTAAGTCATACAGAATACAAATCAACCATCAAATCTCCATCTTTACTAACTGTAGTAATCCACAAAGCCACGACTCTATGTATAAAAATACATCTCAATAGCCGCTAAATCAATTCAACACTACGACATTCTTTCGCAATCCACATTTCTCAAAATTTCAACACAACAATTGCCTCAAGTAACACACACCCACATCACCACGTGGTATTGCAGAAAAAGCTATTTTCACACTAATCGTCACCCTGTACTGACATACAAGTACATTGACCACTCTCACAAGGCAATGTGTAGGAAAACAATGCTGCACTAAATCAAGAATTTAAAGAAAAATAATAATTAGACACCTCCACAACGTCTTCTTATTCAATATGGGCCACTTGGGCCAAAGAAACCCAACCAACCACATTTCGAACCGGCCCAAACCAAATTGAGCCAAAAACTCAGCCCACAAACCTTCTACTCGGCTCGGCTCGGCTCAACCGTACTGTTTGGTTGCAATCGGCTCGGCTACAGTATGAAGCTCTACATACTGTACGTATTCTGTACTGATCGTATATACATCCATATATCGAGCATATACGAGATCTAAAAAAAATATTTGTAAGAGGTAAGGTTCGAACTCCCGACCCTATACCCCAAGGCTTTGCTCCCAACCACTGAAGCAAGAGCTGCTTTCATTAATATATGCTCACGTGTTATATTTATTATGTCACAAGCGACATAATAAAATAAAAGGGAATGCAAGGTTCGAACCCTTAACCTGTTGTACGAAAGCTTTGCCCCCAACCACTGGAGCACAAGATGTGCTTATTATAGTATGTACAAATGTTATACTTATTATGTCCGAAACGAACATAATAAAAATAAACGAGGCGAGGTTCGAACCTCGGACCTCTAGTACATGGTCTTCTTTCTCAACCACTAGAGCACCAGCTGCTCTCGTTGCTATCCATGCAACTCTTTTTATTTAAACACAACCATCCCAGCAATTCTGCCCAAAATACCCAAAACTGTTGCAGAAATCCGGCCGACAATTCCACCCAAAACTATTTCAGAGATTTAGCCCAACGGGCCTCCAACCACAACTATAGTAAGGGCATTGATACAGGACAAGCCCATGTACAGCCCACCTGCACGGCTTATCCCTTCCGTGATTTACGGCAGTCAAATTTACTTTCGGCTAAAGCTGTCTGCCACAGCGCCTCGAGATTCATCCTGTCCCCCTACACGCTCTACACGCGTCAACAACTTTTCCGGGTTTCAGGGCGACTTTAATCCAACGCGTAGATTTAATCTCAGAGATCGTCCATCCAACGGTGGAGATCTGCTCACCTCGTTCTATAAATAGGTGCATTCTGAGGAAGCGACTGTTCACTCCAAAGGAAAAGAATTTTCTTCCGAGCTTTAGCTGTTCTCTCTCAAACTCTTCAGCCTTCTCTTCTCAAATCTCCAGTCTTTCCTTCACCAATCTTCAATCCTTCTCTCTCAGATCCTTTTCTTCCATCTGAAAGACTCAACCTCAGTTCATCCATTGCTTTAAGCGAGTTAGATACGGCCTCACTCTGGATAACTATTATATATATATAGGCCGGATCACAGAAGGACGTCCACACTATCGCTAAAGTGAGGCGTCGACTCAACAACCACTTTCAAGCCTCGACGGAGGCCCGGGGCTTGCTGGACTGACGTCGGAGGCATCCCAGACGGCTTTTGGGCATCGATCGAGGTCAGAGGAGGTCGGGGTTGCAGGTTTCTGGGTAGTGACCTCACTTGCAACTGCAGGTTCTGGATAGAGCTGCAAATCGCTCGCCGATGACTCCACCCAACAGCAGACTGGCTTCGCAGACCCCTGGCCTCCGTCCTGCAAGCCGGGCCGTGCCGTCGACTCTTAATCTAGGCCGGAGGAGCGATGTCCGCACTTTTCCTGGGTTGCGGACGTCCGCTCTCGAACGGCTCCGTGTGTGTGTGTGTGTGTGTAATTTTAGCCAGATTAATGGTTGTTAGGGCATTGATAACTGCCTTAAAGCTAGTACGGTTCAGGGTAGACAGATTCAATTCGTCCATTGGTTTAAGTGAGTTAGATACCTTAAAGATCATCAATTTGGCTGAAACTTTGCAGAGATGATATATACATTAGTATCTAAAAATTGAACTGTCGAGATGTGGATATGAGACTGAAAAGTGACCCTAAACTCCAACTTCACAAGTTAATTTCAGAGTAAGGCCTCACTCTGTATAGGATCTGTATATATATACACCCTCAATGAAAATTTGAAATCAAAGCATGCACAATTTAAGCCATAATGTCATATGCTATAATTATACATCAACACTCTACAAGGAAGGTTGCCCAACCTCTCCCAAAAAAAAATTGTCCAAGGATATATCCGGCATATAGAAAAGAGTGTTTCTATTGGGATCTCTAAATCTGCTCACTTGACCTCACTCTATTATGACTTGTTAAATGACATATATAACTTACTATAAAATGACTATTAGGGACTTTAATTATACCAAAAAAATATGTATTTATTTTATGTAGACTTTTCAAATATTAGATTGCATTCTTTAATTATTATTTTCTTTATCTATTTTCATTTTCCAATTTCACTACATACTCATGAAAGCATTTATATTTATTTAATAAGAATTAAAACTATGATTAAGATTATGTGACATTAAAATGAATGATATGTTGAACGCATATTGGTGAGGGAAAACAAAATAAGTCATATTATGATTTATGACCTAAATCTAAGTCTATCCATTATATTTGCTATGAAAAAAATAAAATAAAAAAGAGCTAGCAATTAAAAATAAATAAATACTTAAATAATTAATCATGAGGTACAAAAAATAGAAGAAAAAAAATGATGTCTCTATTTTTTTTTTTTGCACAGCCAAAATAGAAAAAAAAAATTTTAAAAACCACAGAATAGTTCATGTTATTTCATATTGATTAGAAATTAATTTTTGAAACTTAATACCTTGTGTTTGATTTTTTTTTTATTGAAAAAGAGATTTATGCGTGTTGTTTGATTAAGGAATGTATATGTAGCTAAGATTTATAGAGTAATTAAATCATTGAAATGACTAAGTTTTTTTATTTTAAAGTAATAATTTGTTCGCAAATTATATGAGTGAGGTTATTTGAGGAACTTAGTGAGGTTTAGTGAATAATTTAGTATTTAAAAATTTGATAGGAGGTGTAAAAAACATAGGAGGTCAAGTGAGTAAATTTGGAGATTCTAATAGAAAAACACAAAAAAAATATTAATTATACATCAACACTTACAAGGAAGGTTGCCTACGTAGATTAGGTATAGATTCATAGGAAAATATGTATGAGTTTTTCCCAATATCTCTTTAGAAAATTGGGTTTATATCTATTTTTTTTTTCTTAATGTTATCAATCTCTCCCTTCATCGTTTCACTTGATCGTAAGATCTATCTTGTTCTCCAAGTTGTGCGATCTATGTTTATAGTGTCAACCTTTTATTTGTTAGTATGACCATATTTTATTCAAAGATGGAAGAGACAAAGCATGGAAGTACATAAAAAAGTTGAAGTTCACGAAACAAATATGTGGGAAAGGCGGATGCCTCGAGGCATACACCTCACAATGTACTAACAAAATACCTCAGCTTCCACCTTTGCCTTTGAAAACATTGGTCACAAGTGCCAAGCAAGTTACATGAAGAATCAAAGGGAAGGGACTGAAGTGCAGCTCTGTATTTTCCATGCTTCTACAAATTATAGTCATTAAAGTTTTACATATCCACGGTAGAGATTAGACGAAGCAATCATAGAACAGTAGTCTCTATTTTCTCACCGCATTTAGTATATATGTTCTTGGCTAAGCATGAACTCAAAGTTGGTGACCACAGTAAAAAAACTAATTCATAAGTATCATAATTATCATGATTTAACAGTCTATATTCAGCCGTTCAAATTCTTAGACCATCTGCCACCGTACCTTATAAAGCTATATATAGCCTATTACCCTCTCCCATGATAAGGCATTCCACAATTCTAAAAAAAAAAAAAAATTTGCCGTATGGTCCTGTTGATGTCTGAGATCCAGCGGTAGCTAAATCTCGGGTAACGCTGGTCCGATAGGCGACCGGTACTTACGATATTCTCAGAGCTTCCGCTACCTGTCAAGTGAAATACAGAGGGCGTCAGAGGGAGACCGCGTTGGGCGGTCTTCTCTTCTCCTATGCCTAAGTTAGTCAATGTATTTATGTTGACAAAGTAACAGTAGGTAAGTAGTAAATGTGTAATTAATGAGGAGAGATGAGAGAACCTTTTATAGGTGGGGAAGAGGCTGAGCTCTTCCATGTTTTCGATGTGGGACTGATGTGCTTCAGTTCCCAGCTTCTGGAGCCTCTGATGCTAACTTGGAGGTGCATGACGGCGCGTCAGCGGTGATCTGGGGGTGAGCCAGGGCTTAGGTGGTAGCCTGTTTGGCTGTGTTTCCGTAGGTCACACAGTTGGCGGTAGTTGTTACCGCTAGTTTTACCATGAGCATGGCTCATTATAGCTAATTATACTTGCAAATGCTTATGTAAGTACATGTCCAATGTTCAAGCCATATATGGCCTTCAATCTGGTAAGCCATATCCATTTAATATGTTTATTGTTTATTTCTTTTATTCCTCTTTTATCCATCTTCACGCAACTTACAGCACTTCCAATTATACCTTAATTATGGCTTATGGTGGCAAGAGGTATCAAAAATTCTCTAGAATGATAACATGTGATAAGCCATATATGGCTATATAGCCTATCAATTATATGGTACGGTGGCAGATGCTCTTAGTAGTTTATATCAATTTACACTTGCTAATTAGCTTACCATTTGTCGTTTCCCTTATCAATATTTCCAAAGGATGACCTCAGCCTCAAGAGTAATAGCTCAGCCAGCTTAGACCACAGTTATTATTACGTCCACACTTGCTTTTTACCTTACCGGTTTTACTACTACTGCTCACTAGCTAGATGATTGAACTTTTGGTCATTCTATCAGAAATAGGCAAGAAGATTTACAGGTCAACTTTCACAATACTACATCCAAAGTTATAATTTAGATCATATTAGAATAACCGTATAGATCTTGTACAATAATCAATATCCATCTATTTTTACAGCTACACCTAACCTTGATTATACAAGAGAATACGAAGAATGCTCAGAAAAAAGACAGTTCGAGTCTAGTTTGAGCCTTTTTGAGGTGTGACATTTACAGTTTTACGCAACTAATATTTTCTTTTCCTTCTTTTTCTTCCTTGCTTTGCCTCCTCTGTTTTGCTGATCATTCATTCCACTAGCCAAAGTCGTCATTCCATTGTTCAAGCTCTTCCCACTTGCTTTCGTTAAATAATAGTTGTCATCACTTCGGAGATTTAGGAGGAGCAACTGGGGTAATGCTCCCAGTGCCAGTGACCCATTGTGGTACAAAAACCACACCTTTTGAGAACAGCGTATTGACCAAATCAGGATAACTGTTTCATATTGAAAAAAGTTTACTATTTGGATAATGGCGTATTTGGAGTTTTATACCATATGGTTTTTCAGCTGGCTGGCTCTGGTTTATTAAATCTTTCCGCATAGTGTTAGCGTGAGTCATAGCTTAACATTAGGAATAGAATATATTGTAGTTAGTACTTACCTTTTCTATGTGTGGTAGAGAATAGAGACATAAGTCAATTGTATTCCTGTAATCCTCTTTATATACCTCCATTGTGAGATGAATCAAATATCAGAAAATTCATTCTCTCAATCTCGTTATATTTGACTTGGTATTTGAGGTAACGTAACCTGATGTCGACCTCCTGTCTGTAATATTTCCAGCCCAATCTACATCTGTAAAGCCACAAACCTCAAGGATGTTGTTGTGTTTAGAAAACAATACTCCCCTTCCTGGAGCTGACTTCAATACTTTAAAATTCTCATAACAGGCTAACTACAATATATTCTATTTCTAATATAAGCTATGGCTCACGCTAACACATAGTACTCCCACACATTTGGTAGCTGACAATTTTACTCATTTTTAAGAGAAATATACATTTCTTCTCTAAGATATCTCAAATTCAAGATCTTACAATAACTGCATTTTGTGCACGAGTATACAATTATTACTTAAGTTTGAAATGTGACTTTGTCATTGAAGCATATGCGGCAGTAGGCAAAGTGGATACCAAAAGGGTTGCCTTTTAGTCAACTTGGGTAAAAAAAATCAGATGCAACGGATTGAAATGTCTAAGGCAAGGTGATGGGGCCCACCTGCCCAACCAATTCAAGAGACAAATCTTACTTGCTCAATTGCCCGACCATGAAAAGGGGAACCACATCCACATTTGTATAAAAAAATTGCTAAGTAATGCTACCAAGCCTATCATCCTCATTTAGTTTTAAAAATAAATAAAAATTTATTAAAATACCATGATTTTATATTTAAAATTGGGAAAATGGTCCGTACGGTATCCGAACTTTTCCTCTTTATAACTTTTGGTACCTGGATTTCAAAAAATATCACTTTGATACCTGAGGTTCTCAGCCCGACAGAAGATTGGTACCTAAATCCGTTACGTCCGTTATGGAAGTTGCCAGCTGGCAATTTAAAACTTTAAATGACTGATTTACCCTTTGTTCTTTTTTTTTCCTTAATTCTTCTTTTTTCATATAATAAAAAATAAAAAAACAAAAGAAATGTATATATATTTTTTTACAGGAATATTCATCGTTACTTATCAGTTCTTCTTTCTTCTTTTTCATTTCCATTAAGGAAAGAACTTGGCTGACCATCCCTGGTCAGGAGGGGCTGACCACAGCCACTAACAATCTGACAGCTGTCCTTTTTTTTTTTTTTTGCACCTTTTCCTTTCGGTTCTCCTTCTTCAGTTCTTCCTCCTCTGTTCTCCTTCTTCCTCTTCTCCACTCCCATTGCGCAATGGAGTCCATAGTCACCTCAGCCTCCCAGAAGCCACAGGAGCCGCTCCTCTTCGATCTCATCTCCGCCGTCATCGAAGAGCCCAAGGTCCCTCTGCGTGAGTACCATTTCGGAGGATACATCTACCGGGAGGTTCGGAAAGAGCTGTAGGCTTACGGGTTGCGAACTGCAGCAACTTTTTCCGTTGCCGTCGGCCGAGGCAGTGCCGTTATCCTCCATGCGTCCCTGATTAGGAGGGTCATTCAGATCCCACATTTTTTCTTCTTCTTCTTCTCTCGCGCTTTACTTGCTCAGTAGCTTGACGCGTCCCTGATTAGGAAAGATCTACAAATAAACTCGGGTTCTTAACATCAAACCCATAATTCTGGGCAAAATGGTATAAAAGAACAAGAACAAGAGGAAGAGGAAGAACTGAAGAAGGAGAACTGAAAGGAAAAGGGGCAAAAAAAAAAAAAAAAAAATATTGGACAGCTGTCAGATTGTTAGTGACTGTGGTCAGCCCCTCTGACCAGGGCTGGTCAGCCAAGTTCTTTCCTTCCATTAATCTGTGAGTGTCAACAGCAACAACAAGGATTGAATTTCTCTCTCTTTCCCCACTTCAACTTTGAACCATCTTCTTCAAGTTTCAGTCAAGAGAGAGAGAATCCATACACACCCAAATCATAAAATTCCAAAGCTCTTCTTATCTTTCTGGGTTTCTTCCCCCTTTGCTTTTCTAGGTTTTCTTCCCCAATTTGATTCCAATCGCGTCCCACCTCAACTGTAATCAAAGTCCAAGACTTGATACTCTCATGTAAAGCTACTTGTGGCTGGTGATTATGGTGAAGAGTTTGAGATTGTTGCATGTAAGATCTGAGCTTGAATTGGAATATGGGTTTCCGAAACGTTTCTAGTGTGCTTCTCAATCTTTGAAAACAATTAATTTTTTTACAATACAATTCTGAATTGGCCATGGTTTTTTTGATTCGGTCTTGGGTGTAATTGATGGCAAGCTTTGATCGACTAAGGCTCAGGTAATGGGTGTGATTGATTGAGAGATTTTTCTTTGATCTTTGATATGAAAAAGAGGGAGAAAACCCAGAAGACGAAGCAGAGTTGGAAACAGAGGAACCCACTATTCCATTAGCCCCAACTTCCTTGACCTCTTCTCTCGTCGAAAGGTAAAGCTTCAAGCTAATCTCGCCTCTGATATTAGAAAAGAGGCTTCTTTTGTCGAGATTATAAAGCTGAGGAATCTCCTCACCTTCTTTGGCAATATTGGACCTTGAAACTCTGACTTTACCCAGAAAATTTCTGCTATTGCCGGACCTCCTCTCGTGGAAAATGTTGACCTATATGGCTCTGTAGGGAAGATCAGCCACGTCCTTGACACGAAAGACTAGCTTCTCGTTCCAGACCGGGTTCCCTAATCAGAAATCCACAAACACAACTATCCAAAGCTCAACCCACCACCCATTTTCATTAGCAATCCACGTGATTAAGCTACCGCAAACAAACAAGTAACCCCAGCACCCAAAATCAAAACCCCCATTTGAAAATTCAGAGTCGGTAATCCTTTTGGTTTGTTTTTGGTTTTACTCTGAAATTCAAGTGAGACTAAAACAATGGCGGTATCGAGAAGCGAAAGCTAACGAAACGGTTCGTTTTGGTGCTCAATTCTTGGTCGGAGACCAAATGGGAGAGCTCTAGAGAGAGAGAACCCAACCAATTCCAATTTTCGAAACGACGATGGGGTTCAGGTCCTTGTACTTGACCTGGGTTCGGAGCCTCTGGTTTTCAAATTCGATTTCGACGAATGGGGACGATGAGCCTTCGCCGTCCAACATGAGGTTGTGGGCCCCCACAACCTCCACCATAAGGCGTTCTTTGCCGGTACTGTTGCTCACAGTCATGGATGGGCTTTGGTGAGAAAACATAATCACAGTCATGTAATACCCAGATGAAAAAAGCCTTCTTTTTTCCTTTTTCCAAGGTACCCAGATTGAATCTATGGACTTTGACGGGTTACAATTCCATTACAATTGATATTCAATAACTTGATAAATAACCATACCCAGCAATTAACACTAGTAGGTTCAATTAAAGATTCAGAATACAGATAAGAAAAACAATGAAGGAACGATTGAATTGAAACAGAGGAAGGAGGAAGGGTGGTGGTGCATTTTATTTTTTATTTTTTATTTTTAATTGCAGATAGAGGAAAAATATATTTAGAGAAAAAAAATTAATAGAAGCCCTGAAGTGACGATAATACCCTTCAGCTGACGACTTTTGTAACGGAGGTAATAACCATATGTACTAATCCTCGGTCGGGCAAAGAACCTCAGGTACCGATTTGATATTTTTTTAAGTTCAAGTACAGTACAGTACAGACTATTTTCCTTTTAAAATTATACTTTGCCTATCGCCTTTTGCCTTCAACTGCTGCATACAAAACATGAAGGCAGAGACGATTCATGTGAATAATATGAGCCCTTAAATATTTTCAGCCTATAGGCCTTGCCAACTGCTGCATATGCTCTGACAACTTGACAAGCCTATTATATATGGAGCATTTTTTTATTATTTTTAGGCAAGAGAAACTTTTAACAAAACTGCAAAAAGCAACAGCAAAGGAGAATCAAATGGGCGCATATATAATCCAAGTATATAATACACATATTCCACTCTCTCGTCATGCGTGACAATCATCAACCTTACCATTTTGTGCGATGTAGTTGATTTTGTATTATATTAGTTGATTTTGTATGATTGCTTCTCTATGATATTGTATTAATGTGCACGTCAGCATGAGTACTATACAATTGGTGATTAAATCTTGACATTCTTGGCATGAAAAATAGAAGGCAAGTCCCTGACAAGTCCTACTTGAATTGCAATGGTCAACTCGATCTCGTCATGCATGACAGTCATTATCCTTAACATTCTCGGTAGATATAGTTGAATTTGCAATATTTTAGATAATTTTGTATGACTTTAGCAGATGATCCATACAATGCTGCCAACAGTGAAAACTTAATTATATTTATTTGGCTAGTACGTTTTCTCTATAAGAATGAGAGTATGAAACATATGTAATCCATATCAAGGTTTAGAAGAGAGTGAGTAAACGTAGACTGAAGCCGAGGGATAAAAGCAGAGGTAAGAGCATATAAAATTCATACAGAATCTTATGTATTATATATACATATATGATATATCATTGTTTGCTCTTTCTTTGTCATTGTCTTGATTTGCTGCTGATTACTTAAGTACTGGAACGAAGGGCGACTGACAAGGCTATCATCCTAAGCAGATCAACAACGGGAACTATTCGACTCTTGTTGATCTGCTGTACATTTCTTCAATTTCTACCTTCTCTTACTCGTAATTTTTGCCTAACCTATACATTGTGGGCATATTGTACCTTTGTAATCCCTTACAGAACAATTTTCTTTGCTTAACAAATTTTTGGCATTTTTTGTCTACCTGCACCTTTGGTGGAGATCAAAGTGTGAATTTCCCTTGACAAATAACATCTTGATATTTCTACAAGATTTTTTACAATGTCAGACCCTGTGGAAAGTTTCTTTTGAACGGAACTTTGAGCTAGGTTGCCCTATAATGTCTAAATGCAAGATGTTTAGTCAGTCTAACAACTTAACATAGCTGATATTTGACACGAGACCAATATGTAGTACCCTTTTGTTTTTGTTTCTTCTCTGCATGCAAAAGAACTCCAAGTATACTTTCAGCTTTTTCTCTGCAAAAGTAATTAGGTATTGTTTTGATGAAAGGGTTCATAGACTTAATTTCTCAATTTTATTATGTTAACATTCAACCGTGTCTTGACACGATGTACAGTTAAATTCACAAATTCGATCATCAGTCTTCCTATTGGCCTAAGATCTTTCATTGCCTATAGCCCTTTACAAAGATGATCAGTAAATTCCGTTTTTCCTTGAAGCACAGAGAAAAAAAGAGATGGCGTCAGAGGAAATCCGAAATGTTTCCGAAGGATATCCAATGAAAGGTGGAGATGGCCCCGATAGCTATGCCAAGAACTCTACTTACCAGGTATTCTTTTATAGTAGTTCGGGTTGTATGAAGTCTACCTAGGCCGACCTTCATATTTAGTTCATTGTAAGCATTTCATGTATGGTCAGTAGGAAAATCTCTTGGTCAAGAGACTGAGCCTTGAAATTGCATATAAAAATATACCTAAAGAAGTCCACAACCTTGAGCTTTTTGTTTACAAACTTACCTTGCCATAACAGAGTATGTTTAGTCGTAACCTCTATTCGAGTACACGGCACATAACTTTTCGTTGAAAAAGCTTTTCTCAGAAAATTTTGTTATAAAAACTCGGTACTTTTTGCTTGCTCTAAATATGCTCACGTCTTCTTCTATAACCCAGAAAATACGACTTTACCGCAAACTTCTACAGAAAACCATTTTCAACCTCTGAGTGCTTATTTGTGAAAGAGTTCCCAAACATCATGTCACACTTTTTCATATCTCCATAGGATTTGCAATTGTTGACTATTATAATGATCTCATTATTGTTTTGAAGCCTAGAATACTTATTACTTATAACTACTAAGAGATAATCATGTTATGTGTGGCTCCTTTAACCAAAAGCAGCTAGATTAGGTAATTCTGACAGGTCTTGACAACAAATTTGAAAACTATGCATCCCCTAGCCTGAACTAAACAATGACATCGGACAATATCTATTTTGGCAGAGAAAAGCAATGGAGTCTGTTAAAGAACTTGTTACCAAAGGAATTGCAGAACAGCTTGACATAGACCTTTTGTTACCTTCCAACTCCTTTCACATTGCGGATCTTGGTTGCTCTGTTGGTCCTAATACATTTTCTTCAGTTGAAAACATACTTGAAGCTGTACAGCTCAAGTTTCAAAGCCAAGGACTCATGAATCACCAAATCCCTGAATTTCAAGTTTTCTTCAATGACCATACCCCAAATGATTTTAACTTGCTCTTCAAATCCCTCCCTTCCAACAGGCAATACTATGCTGCGGGAGTTCCAGGTTCTTTTTACGGTCGCCTATTCCCTAGTGCTTCCATTCACTTGTTTCACTCTTCTTTTGCTCTTCAATGGCTTTCTAAAGTACCAAAAGATGTAGAGGACAAAAACAGTCCGGCTTGGAATAAAGGCCGAATTCATTACCTGGGTTCGACTGATGAAGTAGTAAGGGCATATAAAGCTCAATATTCTGAGAATATGAATTCTTTCCTGCATGCTAGGGCAGAAGAACTTGTATATGGAGGACTACTGGTCCTTATCATTCCTGGCTACCCACAGGGTACCCCTCTTTCTCCTACTGTGGCGTATTTGACCTTACAAGTCATAGAAGCCTGTCTCATCGACATGGTCAGAAAGGTAACAAATTTGAATTCTCTAAGCTCAACATTCTACTACTATGTATATAGCTAGCTCATTATGATACTAAAACTGCTTATTAGACGCGAACAAAGTTTGTCTGAGGGCCAATACACATCTTTGAATATATGAAATGGAAGAAGAAACATCTTTAATTGAATTATACTAGCTATAACCTTCTATCACACACATTAAAAGCATTCTAATTAACCCAAGTAAACGTTAATTCCACATATGTATAAATAGCCAAGTAATGCCACAACTCAGAAAACCATGTAAAAGAATCTGGATATTTTATATGTATTATAATTGCTATACTCAACTATTCTTGCCTATATGTAGGTAGTATCTAACAAGATATATTTTCTTCGGTATTGTGTGTTTACTTTTCTTTTATGCAGGGAGTAATTAGTGAAGAGAAACTAGATTCATTCAACATACCAATGTATTCCATCTGCCCCCAAGAACTCGAAGCAGTTGTCGAACAAAATGGATCTTTTAGCATAGAGACATTGGAAACAATACCTCATGTTTTAGCTGATGATGCTGTCTTAAATGCAAAACAACTTGCAGCTCATGGAAGAGCCGTCTTGGAGGGACTCATCAAACAGCAATTTGGAAAAGAAATCACAGATGAGCTCTTCGACTTGTATGGCAAGAAAATGGAGAAAGAACTCTCCATTTTTAAGCAAAGGAAGAGAACTAACTTTCTTGTCGTCCTTAAGCGCAAGGCAAAATGATTTGTACAGACTCGGTAATCTTGAAAACCAATGTATCTGGTTTTTACTTTTGCGACATGAGAATAAAAAGTAAATAAATGTGTAAATTTGAGTTTAAGCACAGTTTTGTATGTTATTAATTAGGACAAAATACTGTTTACTCTTATACTTATAGGGTATCGACGTTTTAGTCCCTGACGTTTCAATTTCACACAAAAGGTCCCTGCCGTCAATTTTCCTTCCAAAATTCCGTTTTCTTGCTGACGTGGCAATTTTTTCACACGGAAATGACTATTATACCCTCACCTTCTCTTTTTTTATTATTTATTTATTTGTTCAAGAATCTCCTCTTATTCGATCTCCAACGTTCATTTGATCCAAGGGTGGTGAGCACTTGATCTTGAATCAAAAGATTGTAGTGTGAACTTCTTGTTATGTTGACAATTTGAGGGAGGCGATTGACCAAGGGCTGTAGAGGCTTGATCTTGATCTGATTTAGGCCATGAGTGGTGTCACGTGGTGAGTGTTCTTCGGCTTTGGTAGGGGATGAACCGACACGTGTGTTTGGTGCTTGTTAATTCTCCACGAGTTTGATGAAGAACTTGTAGAAGATTTACTTTGTTGACGATTTGTAGAAGGCGATCAAGGAATGCATAGGCTTACTCTTGATCGGATTTGAACCACGAGCGATGTCATGTGGTGAGTGTTCTTTAGCTTTGATGGTGGATAAATCGGCACATGTGCTTAGTGCTTGTTGATTCTCCACGAGCTTGATGAAGAACTTGGCAGAAACTTTGCTTTGTTGACTACTTGAAGACGATGGATGATCAAGGGCTGAAGAGGCTTGATCTTGATCAGACCTGAACCACAAGAGGTGTCACGTGGCGAGTATGGCTTTGATGGCTGATGAATCGGCACGTTTGCTTGGTGCTTGTTGATTCTCCGTGAGTTTGACAACTTTTGAGCTTGCAAGTGATTTCCCTTGTTTGTCTGAAGTCGGTGAGGTGAAGAGATCGGCTATTTGGCAGCTTGATGGTTCTTCACGAGCTTGGGAGACTTCTGAGCTTTGGAGAGATTTCTTCCGTCTGCTTACTTCCCTCTGTCGTCTGTTGTCCCCCCCTCATCTTGATTTGAGAGGGGGTATGGGGGTATTTATTGTGTTGTCGCCTCCCTCAACTTGGAAGACATTGATGACACAACATTAATCACATTTCTTAATTGTGTAATTAAATCAATCAGTTTTAATTGATTGATTTAATTATTTTTTATTTAAGGAATATGTCAATCAATTTTGATTTGATTTAATGCCCGATTTCAATCAGAATTAAACACTTTAATCTGATTGATATTTGTATATAATACTTGATTTCAATCAGAATTAATCAAATTAATTTGATTGATATTTGTATTTAATGCTTGATTTTCATCAAGATCAATCAATTTAATATGATTGATCCGTTGTAATGCTTAACTTGAGTAACAACCAATCAGCGATAAATTGACACTTCCACGTTATTCCATTGGTGGACTACTCGTGTTTTGACATATGTCATCCTCGGAGCTCACATAATTTTGATGACGTACGAGCCACGTGTACCGTTTGTAAAACCCATGTGCAACTAAGCTTGTTTGGTCAGAATTTCAAAGATTGACCGATTTATTTAATGAATTTATTTTCATTAAATTTCTTGTGTCTACAAATGCCCCCACTTCAAGGTATGCCATAAACATAAGGTTGTCAAGTATTGGAGGTGTGACTTGAAGTCGCTTTTTTATGGCACATTTCACGCGCTTTGTAATCAGCTCAATTGGATTAATTAGCTGACCAGCTTGATTTTTTTGCTGATGCATTTGACATTAATAATTGTAATCATTGCCTTAATGCCAATTATTTATTTATTTCTAACTTGAGATTTTTGATAACCATGCATGGCTACATTTCCATAAATTTGGAATAAATGGGTAATCTGCATATTGAATGGATTTCTTCTTTTCATCCATATAGCTTCCATATGTGGCTCTGAAATTTCCCAACATGCAGCCCCACCCTTTTTTATTGAATTGGTAGGTTGTGAATTAGAGATGAAGGCCTCTCTCCTCCTTCTCAATTGATGCATAGCTAACATTCCCTTAATTGCTAAATTAATTACAACCTACCAAACTCATTTGATCTTCTACAAGTAAGAAATCTGCAATGGCTTGGTGATTTCTTTAAACTAAATAGGAAAATAAATGGGTTATACTCCACCTCACATTATAAAATGCACCATAAGGTTTTGCCCTAATCACCGTGCTCTCTTCCTTAGCCGCATGCACTCCTTTTCTTTATAACTTTCTTTTGCTGCACAATATGTAGACCAAGCCATGAATGAAGCTTGGTGTGGAGATAGATTCAACTAGTATTGTGGCTTTGAACTAGACGGCAACATTATGAAGGTGAGCTTAGTGGTACTGTGGTGGATGTATGCGACGACGCCAATTCCGTTACTTCATGTAATAACATTGTTGTTGCAATTCTTTTTTTTTTTCATTTTTTTTTTCAAATTTGCAGGATTCTTGAGATGACCTCATTTTACGTCAGAGAGCAAGCTTCACTCATATGAGTCAGATATAATGAGATTGAGAGAATGCATTTCAAGATATTTGATTCATCTCACAGTGGAGGTATATAAAGAATATTACAGAAATACAACAGGTAAGTACTAACTATGCAATAATTACAATATATTCTATTCCTAACGTTAAGCTATGACTCACGCTAACACTCCCCCTCAAGTTGGTGCATACACATCAACCATGCCCAACTTGCTTAGTGAGTCATAAAACGCCTTCCTGGAAACTCCTTAGGTAAGTATATCTGCAAGTTGCTCTTCAATCAGAACAAAAGGAAAGCTAATAATTTTGGAATCTAGCTTCTCCTTTATAAAGTGCCGATCAACCTCCACATGTTCAATACGATCATGTTGTACTGGATTCTGTGATATGTCAATGGCTGTCTTGTTGTCACAATACAACTACATAGTACTTTTGAGTTTGAAACCCAGATCACGTAACAGATTTTTTAGCCACAGCAATTCACACACTCCGTGAGCCATACCTCTAAATTCGGCCTCAGCACTAGATCGTGCCACAACTTTCTGTTTCTTACTCTTCCATGTAACCAAATTACCTCCCACAAAGGTAAAGTAACCTGATGTTGACCACCTGTCTGTAATACTTCCAGCCCAATCTACATCTGTAAAGCCACAAACCTCAAGGATGTTGTTGTGTTTAGAAAACAATACTCCCCTTCCTGGAGCTGACTTCAGGTACTTTAAAATTCTCATAACAGCATCCATATGACTTTCACTCGGGTTATGCATGAACTGACTCACCACACTCACTGCATATGCAACATCTAGTCTAGTATGAGCCAAATAAATCAAGCGCCCAACTAACCTCTGATAGCGAGCTCGATCAGTAGGTCCCTGATCTGGATACTCAGCTAAACAATGATTCTACTCAATAGGAGTATCAATAGGTCTGCAATCCAATAAAATTGTCTCTGTTAGCAAGTCAAGAACGTACTTCCTCTGGCACAGGTAGATCCCTTCTCTCCCCTTGGCTACCTCAATTCCTAAGAAGTACTTAAGTTCACCCAAGTCTTTCATCTCGAAATCAGAGGCTAGCTGTCTCTGCAGTCTATCCATCTCAACAGTATCATTGCCGGTGATTACCATATCATCCACATAAATAATTAGAGCTGTTACCTTCCCTTGTTGATGTTTGAGAAACAAGGTAATCTGAGTTGCTCTGTTTGTAACCAACCTTCCGCATGAACTGTGAAAATCTCCCTAACCAAGCACGAGGCGACTGTTTGAGACCATACAGAGACTTTCTCAATTTGCATACAAAACTCACCAGGAGAAGCAACTACATACCCAGGTGGAAGGCTCATGTACACTTCCTCGGCTAACTCTCCATGAAGAAATGCATTCTTGACATCAAACTGTCGGAGCAGCCAATTTAAACTAGCGGCAAACGAGAGCAGAACCCGAGTGTTCATCTTGGCAACAGGAGCAAATGTTTCATCGTAATCTATACCATACGTTTGAGTGAACCCCTTTGCTACGAGGCTTGCTTTGTACCGATTCACTGATCCATCTGCATTATGTTTCACAGTAAACACCCAACGACAACCTACAGCCTTCTTGCCTTATGGTGGAGGTACACGTTGCCAAGTATCGTTCTTCTGCAACGCTTCCATCTCTTCCTCCATTGCCTTCCTCCACTTTGGATCCCCCAATGCATCCTACACTCTGTTAGGTACTGATACAGCAGATATTTGATTCACAAATGATTCATATGACTTAGACAACCTCCTAGTGGACATATAATTGACTACTGGGTATTTTGATTTGGCAATAAGAGTAGGTTCATATCTTTTGGCTGATTGACCTCGAGTGGTCCTATTTGGTAACACATATTGCTCAACATTAGACTCACTATTGCCAGTACCAGTGGGGGGGACATACCTCAAATGAGTGATCTTCAATACCAGGAAGTTGTGGGGCAGGGGTAGAAGTGATGGCAGGAGGGGCAGTTGTGTCTTCAACTGCATGTTCAATGATTGAAACTGGTGTCTGGATGTCTGGAGCTTCTGCTTCTGGAAGTGATAAGCCAATGATCTCAACTGGATCCGTCAAAATACCTCCTACCTGTGCAACTTCTTCTCCACTTTCTGATTCCTCCCCCTCTCCATAATACAGCTTTTCAAAATATGAAGTCTCCCCCTGAAGAGCTGTATCTGAGGAGGAAAAATAACTCATGTCCTCAAAGAAAGTAACATCCATAGTGACATAGTACTTTCTGGTTGGTGGATGATAGCACTTGTACCCTTTCTGAGAACCTCCGTAGCCCACAAACATACACTTAAGCGCTCAGGCATCCAACTTAGACAGCTGGTTTTTAGGAATATGGACAAAAACAACACAGCCAAAGACACGAGCTGGAAGATTATGAAATGAAGGTAAGGAAACATGAGATGCAAGAACCTCAAATGGAATTTTTCCCTTTCCCTAAAGGACACTAGATGGAAGATGATTGATAAGATGGGAGGAAGGGTGAATGGCATCGCCCCAAAGATACTTAGGCATATGAGCACTAAAGAGAAGGGCACGAGCCATATCTAGTAAATGACGGTTTTTTCTTTCAGACACTCCATTTTGCTCTGGTGTTTGTGGACATGTGGTTTGGTGAACAATCCCATGGGTGTTGAAAAACTCTTGGAAAACATGATTAACATATTCTCCCCCATTGTCAGAACGAAGGACTTTAATGGTGCTATGGTATTGTGTTTGAACAAGAGTACGAAAAGTTTGAAAAGCTGGAAAGACTTCATCTTTGGTTTTAAGTAGAGCAACCCATGACAATCTCATACAATCATCAATAAACAACACAAAATATCTCATACCAGACACAGTAGGGTCTCTAAAAGGCCACCAAACATCAGAATGAATCAACTCAAAAGGAATAACACTTTTATTAAAATACTAGGAGAATAAGTAGCACGATGACTTTTGGCCAAGACACATGTTTCACAATGTAAAGCAGACTCATCCACACCAATAAACAGAGTAGGCATGGTTTTTCTCATAAGACTAAAAGATGGATGCCCTAAACGGCGATGCCACAACCAAATTTCACTTAGCTTATCAGAATTCGAAGTCAAAGCGGTGCGGGACTGTGCTCTTGGTTTCTCCCCTGCATATGTTGATCCAGATGGAACAACCGGCCCCTCAGATACCCCCGACCAATTAACTCCCTGGTGAGAAGATCCTGAAAAATCACATACATAGGATAAAAGGTTACGGAGCATTTAGACTCAGTATTCAACTGTGGAACAGATATCAAGTAATGAGACAAGTCAGGCACATATAACACATTACGAAGTTCTAAAGTGGGAGTAATACGCACTGACCCTGACCCTAACACAGGAAAAGCCTCACCATTGGCATTGGTGACATAGGACACTGGTGGGGTAGACAATTTAGTAAAATATGATTTATCATAAGTCATATGGTCAGAGGCACCAGAATCAATAATCCATGTATCAGAACAAACAAAGTTAGAAATCTTTAAAGCCATACCAATCTTACCACGACCAGCTATAGAGGCTGTAGGAATAGCCCCACCTGCTGTATGATCCTGTCCAGCCATTCCATAGAAATCTGGTTCTTGAACTAATTGAACAGCAGCTGCTTTCGCCTTAGGACGATAACCTTGCCTTTTAGGTTTATGATGCAGGTGCAGTTTCCAACAAGTCTCTCGAACATGCCCAATATCATTGCAATAAGAACACTGAGGACGAGAGCGGTGGGCAAACCCTGGCGAAGGTCCTTGTTGATGAAGTAGGACCGAGTGTTGCTGCTGGAGTAAAGGAGCTAGTGCTTGAATGGCTAGGCTAGAAACATCAACTTGTGCTTGTTTGAGACTATCCTGCTGAGATTCATCCTTACGAATGTATGTAAAAGCTGTGGTCAAGCTAGGAGGGTCTGACATTCGGAGCAACTCTCCCTTGGCACTATTATGTTTCGCATCAAGTCCTCTCAAGAATGCATGAACCAACTCAAGTTCCTTCTCTTTCTGGTACCATGTTATATCCCCCTGATTCTTGATCTTGCAAGGATGCTTCTGATCAATCTCAGCCCATACATTCTTCAACTTGGTAAAAAACATTGACACTGGTTGCCCATTCTGTTGCATTCCTGTAGCTTTGCACATCAGTTCATGAACCTGTATAAAATCAGACTCATTTGTATAGAGATTTCCCAACATCTTCCATATTACCTCGACAGTTTCACATTCCTCTACCATCTGTAGCACATCATCAGTCATGGCTCTAAATAAAATAGACATTACAAACCCATCATCATCTTCCCACTTAGCGTAGGCCTCCACGTCAGCTTCACTAGGAACCTTGATTGTTCCAGTCACGTGTCCCATCTTGTGTATCCCACAAAGATAAACAGACATAACCTTCTTCCATGTTCGGAAATTGGTACCAGTGAGTTTGGTACCCCCAAAAGAACCACCTTCTGAGCTCTTGACAGAGACCTCAACTTTCTGAACCTCATTGGCCTTAGAACCCTGACCTTCACTTTTATCACCACCCATCACAACAATACATAGAGTACGCAGCGGAAAAGAAAGGAAATTCCAACAATTGCAGTTTTTTTTTTTTTTTTAACCTGTTAGAGTTGACTCGGAGATCTGGGGTTGACCGAGTTAGGTTGACTGAGTTGACTCACTGACCAACTGAAGAGATCGGAGATCAATCTCTGATGTAAGAAGCAGACAAAGGCGGTCTGGGCAAGAGACGAGGCCGGTCTAGTCTGGAGAACGGACGGCGGAGTGAGGAGCGAGGATTGCCTGTTCTGGGTGAGCGACGGAGTTGAGTGAGCGACGTTGATCTCTGGTAGTTGGGGGACGAAGCTGAGCGAGCGCGGATCGCTGGTTCTGGGTGATCTGGAAATCGACGGCGATGGATCTGAGTGACTTGAAGACCGACGGATCTGCTCTGATGCAGATGAAGACCGCCGGGTATGTTCTGATGAGGACGAAGAAGGGAATCGGGTCCGATGCAGACGAAGACAAAGAAAAAGACACGGGTCCAGTGTCAATCAGGATGCTGATGTCGCCGAAGACAAAGAAGAAGACACGGGTCGTTCTTTTGACGGACGCTCAGGATACAGACAAACGACGATGTCGTTAAGCGGTGATAAACAAAAAACCCTAACAACGGGGTTCTAACTCCTCAAGTTTGAACGAGAAACTGAAATTAAAACAACGAGACAAAGTCCTTTCGGATATCTTCTCTGATACCAAGTCAGATATAATGAGATTGAGAGAATGAATTTCAAGATATTTGATTCATCTCACAGTGGAGGTATATAAAGAAGATTACAGAAATACAACAGGTAAGTACTAACTATGCAATAATTACAATATATTATATTCCTAACGTTAAGCCATGACTCACGCTAACAATATGTTGAACATGTAGGCGTGGCAATTGAGCAGTCTGTAATCTTAACTGCGTATGTAAGACAACCACTAGATCACTTGTGAACGAAAGTTTATTCACACAGGTTGTCGCATCATCACTTTTACTACCTACATAGCTGGGCACTTATCCTCCGCCAGCCTGTCAACACCCACCAACTCTCACAGGCAGTTCTCATAGTTTCCCCTCTGTGAGTCTCGTCGACACTCACCAAGCCACATGCTTCATCTTCAATTATCGAAGCCTCTTCTTACACAAGCCATAATTAATAAGTCATTGACATGGTCTCCTTCACGAGTTGCATCATATGCATGAATAATTGGCTCTGCAACTTCCTATGACAATTGAGCATCCAATTGTTTTTTATTTATCTTTGTCTCTTTGTAGAGTGGTGATGAGAATCAGAGAAAGTGGATTGCTTTTTAGAATAATCTTCATGCATGTATTAATCACCTCTCTCGATCAACACATGGGTTATTAACTCTCTTTTTTTTTCTTTTTTTTTTTTGCAACAGGGACATGAAAACAGCCAAGCACATAGTAATCTAAACGCGGTAGGACACCAAACAATTTTACCTCACGCAACAAATTGAGGACAGCAAACGACCTAAGCGCTTGAATTCCTCCATTTCTCAGACATGGTGGGAACTCAATCCAAGCAATTAGGCTTTGTGTTATCGTTAACTATGAAAAGGAAGAACGCGAAAGTCCTAAATGCTTGAATTTCTTCATCTCTTTGACTTGGAGAGAGTCCGCTTCAAGTAGTTAGGCTTTGCGTATGTGTCGATATAAAAGGAAGAACGCGAACGTCCTAAATACTTGGATTCCTCCATCTTTTGGACATGGAGAGAGTCCGCTTCAAGCAGTTACACTTTGCATATTTGTCGATAGCAAAAGAAGGCACGAACTTCCAAAGATTGTGTAGAGTTATGCTCCTGGTAGATATTTAATATTTGAGTTCTACACGTGCATCTTTTCTTTGACTTGGCGGACAACTTCAAATGCTTGAGTCATATCGAATCCAATCGTCCTCTTGAAGCATCTCTAAGCAGATTCATCTTTTTATTTTGTCATGATTGAATTTAGAGACTTTCCAATCTGAGTCATCTTCTTGCTTTGATATGACCGTACTCAGAATAAGTTCCAGAGCAAACTCATCTTCTTTCTTTGGTATGACTGGACTCAGAGTAACTTTCCGAGCTGCCTACGTACCCTTCTGAAGAAAGAGATCAAGTCATCACGTAGTTCAAGGATTTATGGATGATGATGATGATGATTTATTTATTTTTTTGTCCTTATTTTTCTTGAGCCGCCCTTTTGGGTTTTCAACTCAACGGACTTTCTTTTTTTTTTTTTTTGGCTGCCACGTGCAGTTTAGGCTCTTGCTGGTTAGGAGCATTGCAATTCTTCTATGCTCTAAGGAAATTTAGGCAAGTAGCATGCCCCCAGCAAAGGCGACGATGACACTGCTTTAAGTTGATCAAAGATGATGGCAACATGATTTGATTTGAGCCACATCATCTTCAATGTCTAAACAGATTTTACCTTGTTGTGCGAGCTTTATGATGAGGTCTTTCGACACAAAGCACTTCTCCATCGGGTGACCAATGACACGGTGGTATTTGCAATACTTTGGTTCATTGATGCGATGCATATCTTCCGGACGCTTGCAGTCTGGCAGTTTAATTACTTTCTTTTGAAGCAAATCTTCCAACATGTCAACAACATTGGAATCTGGAAAAGGGTTACTTTTAGCTTCTAGCTCTTTAAGAGTGCGCCGCCTTGTTTGATCATCAGTCGGCTCCAACTTGTTTTGGTTGTCTAACTTGATTCGTGCTATGACTTTGACAGGAGCTGTGATTGCCAAGGACTCCATGACACATTTCTGATTTTGTGGTTCAACAATTTCACCTCTTCTTCGACTATGACTAGTGATGCTAAGTTCCATGACATGAGCTCGAGTGGCAGGTTCTTCAAAGGTGCGAGGCTTTATCTCTTGAAGGATGTACAGTAAGTCCCAATGCATGCCTTGAATGCATATTTCTACTGCTGACAACTCTGAGAGTCGATCCTTGCAGTCGAGGCTTAGTGCACGCCAACGGTTGATGAATTCTAAGGCCAGCTTGTCCTTTCGTTGTTTGGAGTTGGAGAGCTCTAACATGCTCACAATGCGATGTGTACTAAAGAAGCGATTCAAGAACTCTTTTTCCATTTGCTGCCAACTGTCAATGGATTCAGGCTCCAATTCTGTAAACCATTCAAATGCTGTCCCTCGAAATGAGCGAACGAATTGTTTCACAAGTTAGTCAACATTTATGCCAGCGCTATTGCATGTCTCAATGAAATGCGCAATGTGTTGCTTGGGATTACCTTTGCCATCGAATTGTTGAAACCTAGGAGGTTGGTACCCAGTTGGCATCCTCAAATTGTCGAGCAGCTTCGTATAAGGTTTGGAGTACGTTAGCGTATCTTGAGAGGGACCACCATATTGAGCTCTGATTGTGTTGGCAATCATGTCTTGAAGTTTTTGAATTGACCATGAAGCTAGAATGGAATTTGATTCTTCTTTTTGTTCAGAAAATGATCCGCCATTTGAGTCTTTCTTATGACCATGTAGAACTTTTTCGGAGTCATCGCCACTTTGAGTTTCTAACTTCTCCATGAGCCCAGCAATTTCCATATCCTTCTCTTCAATAGTTTTCTATAGCTTCTCAACTGCTTCAGCCAATTGGGCTATTTGGGTTGCCTGTTCTTCCACGGTGGTGACCCCTATCACCATGACTTGCATAGCAAAAAAGGTATCTTCCAAAATCCCTTCCATTTGGTTATCAGAAGACGAACTGAGGCGTAGGTGTGTACGCAGATCAACACTGGCAGTGGGCAAAGGAGAATATTCTCTTGAATCGCTTAAGTATGCTGAACTTCCTTGCTTAGAGATGCTTGCCCCTAATGTTGTGAAAGTGGTAGTCTTACGCGACTTGGATGGATGAATTGTGAATGTCGCAAGTTGAGACGACTCACTTCGACCAGTATGATTGGTAAGGTTTCTACTCATTTTTTGAGTAGCTACCTTATTGGTCTTGTTTGTTAATTTGAGTTGAATCATCTTTGAAGCCATATGCTAATGATGATGACTTAAGATTGTCAGAGAAAGAGATGAGAGGCAGAGCTTGTCCCACAGGGTGTGCAAAATTTGTAAACACAAGAATCCTACAATGAATGAAAGAATGACACGTGTACAAAATAATATATATTTTTATTAATGAATTTGAGGGTTACAATCTCTGTAGATGCTCTTTCACAAGAATCTCCTCTGATTCGATCTCCAACGTTGATTTGATCCAAGGGTGGCGAGCACTTGATCTTGAATCGAACGATTGTAGTGTGAACTCCTTATTATGTTGACGATTTGAGAAAGACGATTGACCAAGGGCTGTAGAGGCTTGATCTTGATCGGATTTAGGCCACGAGTGGTGTCAAGTGGTGAGTGTTCTTCGGCTTTAGTAGGGGATGAACTGACACGTTTTTTTGGTGCTTGTTGATTCTCCACCAGCTTGATGAAGAACTTGTAGAAGATTTACTTTGTTGACGATTTGTAGAAGGCGGTTGATCAAGGGATGCAGAGGCTTGCTCTTGATCGGATTTGAACCACGAGCGATGTCACGTGGTGAGTGTTCTTTAGCTTTGATGGTGGATGAATCGGCACGTGTGCTTAGTGCTTGTTGATTCTCCACGAGCTTGATGAAGAACTTGGTAGAAGCTTTGCTTTGTTGACAACTTGAAGATGACGGATGATCACAGGCTGAAGAGGCTTGATCTTGATCAGACCTAAACCATGAGAGGTGTCGCGTGGCGAGTTTGGCTTTGATGGCAGATGAATTGGCACGTTTGCTTGGGAGACTTCTGAGCTTTGGAGAGGTTTCTCCCGTCTGCTTGCTTCCCTCTGTCGTCTGTCGTCCCCCCCCCCCCCCCCCCAATCTTGATTTGAGAGGATGTATTTGTAGTGTTGTCGCCTCCCTCAACTTGGAAGACATTGATGACACAACATTAATCACATTCCTTAATTGTGTAATTAAATCAAGGGTTAAATACTATTTAGTCCCTGTACTTTGCCTCTCTCATCTTTTCAGTCCCTGACATTCTAATTTAATCTAAAAACTCCCTAACCTCACAATTTCTCTCCAATAGGTCCCTTCCGCGTCAAATTAGGGGTTGGCCTTGGGTGAAATGTCCAATATACCCCTCTGTTTTTTTTTTTCCTTTTTTTTCTTTTTTCTTTTTCCTTTTTAATTTCTTTTTTGCTTTTTCTTCTTTTTTTTCTTGTTCCTTTTTAATTTCTTTTTTCCTTTTTTTTTTCTTTTCGTTCTGCCTACTTTCTCCTTCCTCAACCCACCAATCCCATTCAGATCAAACTCCACAACCCATCTGTTTCTCTCTCCCAAATTGAAACCAAACCAAGCAAAGACCTAGCTTGGCGGTGTATAGATGGACATCGAGCAAAAGCAAGAGGCTAGGAGCTGATTGATCACTTCTTCACCTTCTCTGAAGCCATCTCCCTCCGTTGTCTCTTAGCGGATCTGCCCTCGTCTCCATCATCGCCGACGCCATCTCTCAAACATAAGCAGATCCCAATCAGCTCGGAAATTCGCCACTCAACAACTCCCCTCTTGTTTTCACAACCTACTTCTCTCTCTCCCACTCAAATCCCACTTTCTCTCTCCACATCAGGCCTCAATTTGGAAACTTTTCACTGAAAACTACCATTTTTTAAGACTCTGAGGTTTTTGGGTCTTGCTCAAAATGGTGATTTGGATTTTGGGTCTGGTTGAAATTGTGGTTTTTGATGGCCAAGTTTACCAAAACCAGAAGTGAAGAAGAAGAATAGTGATGGAAAAGAAAAAATGGCCGCCGGCGTAGAGAACAATAATTGGGGTTTCGGGTCGATCTAGATTGGTTCGCCGACGTGGCGCTACTGATGCAGCAGGATATGATGGTCATTAAAAAGGAAAAAGACAAAAGAAAAAAGGAAAAAAAGGAAAAAAATAAATTAAAATGGAAAAAATAAAAATTAAAAAAGGAAAAAGAAAAAAAGAAAAAAAAGGAAAAAAGAAATTAAAAAGGAAAAAGAAATAACATAGGGGTATATTGGACATTTCACCCAAGCCGAACTCCTAATTTGATGCAGAATGGACCTATTAGAGGGAAATTGTGAGATCAGGGAACTTTTAGATTAAATTAGAATGTCAGGGACTGAAATGATGAGAGAGGCAAAGTACAGGGACTAAACAGTATTTAACCCTTAAATCAATCAGTTTTAATTGATCAATTTAATGATTTTTTATTTAAGGAATATGTCAATCAATTTTGATTTGATTTAATGCCCGATTTCAATCAGAATTAAACAATTTAATCTGATTGATATTTGTATATAATACTTTATTTCAATCAGAATTAAGCAATTTAATTTGTTCGATATTTGTATTTAATGCTTGATTTTCATCAAGATCAATCAGTTTAATATGATTGATCCGTTTTAATGCTTAACTTGAGTAACAACCAATCAGCGATAAATTGACGCTTCCACGTCATTCCATCGGTGGGCCACTCGTGTTTTGACATATGTCATCCTCGGAGCTCACATAATTTTGATGACGTACGAACCACGTGTACCATTTGTAGGACCCATGTGCAACTAAGCTTGTTTGGTCAGAATTTCAAAGATTGACTGATTTATTTAATGAATTTTGTTTTCATTAAATTTTTTGTGTCTACAGAAGTAATCCCAGAGAAAAGGATAGTTCAAAAGATTCTTCTAAATTTAACTAAAAAGTATGAATCAATAGTTGCAATCATTGAAGAAACAAAAGATAAGGAGACCTTGAGTGAAGAAGCTGTTAGAGGATCTCTCAAAGCTCTTGATAAGAGATTAGAGTCACATACTGAAAATGAAACAGAGAGTGCTTTTTAATCTCTTAATATTGGTTCAAGAGAGAGTCATAGTGGTTATAATCAAGACAGAAGTAGCTCTTCCAAGTTTTAAAAAAAATTGGAAAGGAAAAGGCAAAAAATGGGAAGGAAAGACCAACACCACAGTAAAGAATAATGATTGCAGTAGTAGTTCTTCTCTGCCGAAGTGCAAGGTTTGTAGAAAATACCACTGTGGTGTCTTTTAGTTCAAAGGCAAGCCTAAATGCTCAAAGTGTGAAAGATTTGGGCATGTACAAAAAGACTACAACTTCAACAATG
>JANPXK010000677.1:0-32427 GCA_024704745.1 Rosa lucieae
GGGGTCTGCTATTTGGAGTTTAGTTCTTCTCACTTGGAAGTAAAGTGGTCTATAAGTAGAATGCTCATTTTGGCTGCGTTGTTTTGGTATCATTAAATGGGAGTCAGGCAGTAATGTTTCTCTTATAAGCTATTTCACGCATGCTATCTCCTATTTATGATTCCTGCTATATTAATATTCTCAACCTTTAATCTTCGCTAATTGTGGTCTTTTTGGGTTCATGATTGGGTTACTGTGTTACTAATTGGGCATGCATTGTTTTAAAGTTAAAACCTTGATAGTCTTTTCGGCCTGAACAAGCCATCTGCAATTTAAGTGCACATGAGCCTCTTTCTCCACAGCACACTGGTGGAAGAGTAACATTCTGCGTAAGCTTGTGCTAGTTGTCGTTTAGAAGTTCAAGATGAGTTTAATAATTGCTCCATTGTTTTTCCTTCTGGTCTCCATATCACATTGCACTTGGGGGGTAGGTTATGTGTTACCTGGGATTTCAGTTTTTCAGATTCTCCTTCATGGTTTGTTTGCTGAGATCAGAAGTTGATATCTTCCTGTTTTTGGTTCTGTTGTTGATGGCTCCACAGTCAGTTTTGTTTTGCAGAATCTTATCGACACAATTTATTTAGAAGGAATTTTCTTCTGCCTAGTCCAGTGAAAGATAACTCTTAAGGTTAAACTGAGCTTTTACATGAATATCATCTTTATTCCCCTTTGTTTCCTTGCGTTGAATTAAATCCATATTCAATGTTCTTCCATGGATGCTTTTTATGTCATGTTGATGTTAAACAAATCTTGTCATTATCTGTCAAGATAGACAAGCTAGTCTGTGATCATAAGAATGCGATTCAGTGCTCGGGAAGTTTGTAACAGAAACAACGCTCACTTGCTCAGAGTATCTAGGGTTTTCGGATCCACGACATGCATTGGTCATTTTTCAATCCAAAATGATGCTAGTACTGACTCGATATCATGCAATGCTTATGAACTTTGATATTCTGTGATCAGGCTAGGTAGAATGGTAGATATGCAAACAAACCAGGAAGCCAAATGCGATGCCGTTGATGACACTATGAGAGAGGGCAACAGCCGAGAGATAAAGATCTCCGGAGATGCCCAACAAAGATGGTGGTGATGGACTGGATCAGGTACTGAAAGTCTGAAACAGACTTGTAAACGCCACCGGAGCTGCGATTTTCCACAGCTTCACCGTCTCCTTCCAACAAACCGACATGGCCTCCTCAAAGCTCTTCTCCGGAGCGTAGTCCCGCTCCGGCTCGGTCTTGTTGCTCAGCAAGGGAACTGTTTGTGTTTCCATTTCAAATTTTGATAGCAAGGAAGCTAAGATTTTTTTATTTTTTATTTTTATTTTTATTTTTTTTATCAGAAACCAAGTTAAGCTTGCTATATAGACCAGAAACTAATGTTGAGAAAGAGTACGTAGAGCTAGAACAGCAATGTTGGAATGTAGTTGATTTATGTTACAAAAATAACTTGGATCACTGATTAACTAAGAGGTCCCATATTCAGAGTATCTTTATTTTGACGTCTTCTTCTAACAAATTCAAGTATTTATTGGTTTGCATAAGGCCAGGTATGTCATGTCAATGGAACACGACGATCAAAGTAATGGGAGTACGAAATTTTCACAATGTGGTTGAGTGAATTGAATCCGAAACATAGGATAGAGAAATGTGGTAAGGAATGGTCTCTTGGTAACTAGTTCGTAAAATAAATGTAAGTGTGTCGGTGTATGATTTTGGGAAGCATGTATATTGATAGATCGAGATGCAAATCTGGACACCATAGGAGATGCGTTCCCAATGACATTGTGAAAAGTACTGAAATAACATTGCTATTGCAACTGGAGCTGCAACTCTTTTAAAACATCGCCTCATCGAAGCTACTCGCCGGTGCGCATAGTCCTAAGGCTCAGATGGGTTGGATTTGATGACCAGGGATGTTCACAAATCAGAAGCCATTAATTGCTAGCTCCACGCAACAAGGACTTTTTAGTTATGTGATTTCTGTACTGAAATTTGTAGTACCATTACAAGGGTGATGACTTGAGCTAGCTGCATTTAATGTTACAAACTGAGGTCTCACATTAACAGATTAACAGGTCCCATAAGGTAAGGTCTGTATATAAACGTACATGTCTAGTGTCTACGTACATCTTCAGCTAGAGTGCCATAATTATCTCATTCAATTCAAAGGGAAGTTTAGAAATTTACCAGAACATTTTTTTTTTCTTGCGATGCAATGAATATATTTGTTACTTTATTTTACTAATACAATGTACATTATTCCATTTCCTGCCATTCTAATTAACTAACACATTAACCACTAAATAGCTTGATTAAACCTTAATTAATCTACTTAAACTGGCTGCCATGTTATCAGCTGCTCAGCTTGCCCTTTGATATTCGAACACAGATGAGTGTGGGAGGAGCATGTTGGCTGATGAGCCTCAACTATTCAAGAATTAAACTTAGGAAACTTAAACCTGAGTGCCTTTCACCTTAAATCTATGCAGCAACAACGTGAGCTTTAATTTCATGTTTATGTTCTTGGAGGAAGCTTTATTTTATATACAACTATCAGCAACCTATCTTCTCAGTTCTTATTTCCTTGCTCCCCCATTTCTTTATGCGCTTGGTCGTTTGCTTCACCTGAAACATATAGAAATTCAATCAAGAGTTGTACAACAATACAAAGGAAATGATTAAGTTTGTAAATGAGTTCTACTATCTACTTGCTTAATTTACTTACCTCATTGTCCCAGTTGATTCTGGAAGTCATAATCAATAGGAATAAGATCTGAAGAGCACTTCCGCATATTATGCCACCATAAAGTCCCTATGTCGTAAAATCCACAATTAAGCAGAAAGGTTTGTATATATGTAACATTATTTGTAGGGGAAAATAGAGAAATGTTACCATTGGACCCAAATTTGCTTTAAATCCAAGAAAGATTGCAAGTGGGAGCCCAAATAGATAATAAGCAGCCAAATTTATATAAGCTACCATCACTTGCCATCCACCTCCAACAGCAACACCTGCAAATGAAATGGGTACTTTGAAGCTCGATACATAACATGATCTAGAAGAAGTCACACTAAAACTTACCTGTTAAAACTTGTGCAACACTACTAAGAAGCATGGTTACACCAAGAAAGTAAGCTAAACGAGCAACAGCTTGCTGCATAACTTTGCTGTCGGTGAAAACACTGGCAATATAGTCTCTACTTATGAAGATAAAAGTCATAGACAATATGCCAACGACGAGAGATTGTAAGACTGCAACGCAGATGGAGTATTTGGCAGCTCTGGGATGCCCCATCCCTAGTTCATTCGAGACTCGAATGCTAGATTATTAACAAAGACATGATTATATTTGTTAGCTAACAACACCAAAAAAAATGGAAACAGTACAGAAACATAGGCAGCATTTACCTTATAGCAGCATTTATTCCTGCCAAAAACATGATTTCCCAACTCTGAAAGTTCAAGCTAACAATGAAAAACCAAAAGCATTTGACTCGTCATCACAAGTACACAATGCATAAGAAGACAGGAAAATTGTGATGCTCTTACCATATAGAAAAGGAACCAAGAGCAATCACTGCATTTTCAAGTTGACCGGCAAGAATGTTCAGACTCATAGTGTACCACATCTCCAGGCAAAACATCATACATGAGGCAAGGGACAGCCTAGCAAAAGCCCACATGTCTTTAAATGCCAACCATGAAAATCCAGTCCAACCTTCCTTGCACAAAAATACAGCATACACAAACTGACAAATTGCAACTTCCCAATATGTGATATTATAAGCTACAGCTGCACCATTCAGCCCCCAGTCGAGTACGCTAATGAAGAGATACAGAAATCCTGTGTGTGTGACTAGAGCCACAAAGGAGATCCATGTGATGATCCCCACCTTGCTCTGAGCCTGTAGGAACTTTTGGGTGGGCAAATTGATGGAAAAGGAGAACATCTGAGGGATTATCAACAGACTATATTTTCCAGCAAACTCAGCTATATTGTCTTCTTGGCCTAAAATCTTTAGGAATGGAGTGGCGAAAATGTAAAGTGATGAAAGGAGGAAACAAGTGATGGCTAGGATAATGCAGGAGCGCTGCATATAGATACCAAGTGAGTCTACTTGGCCTGCTCCATATGCTTGACCACAAAGAGTTCCAAGTGCAATTGCCATACCTTGCTGCATTCATAATGTACAAGTCGTATGAATTTTTAACTAGGTGTCCTTATTATTAGCACCATTTTTGAGAAAGACAGAGGATCTATCTAATAAATGAAGAAAGACACCATAAACGTATAAGTCCAAGAAAGTTAGTCCAAAGGTATTTCTTAGGACGATCTCTCTAGTTCAAATTTTTCTTCTCAAGATAAAAAAATTTCAAAAAAATAGAGAAAATTACAATTACCCTCTGTGAGCCTTGGACCCTTGATCACATAGTATGCATATGAACTTTAGGATATGCTTTTTGGAAAGAGAAGTTGCATCAAATCGATAGTACATCAAGTAATAACAATATAATTAACTACCATATTCTTGCGAGTAAAATGTAATTAACATAGTTTACTCTAGAATATACACCTAAAGAGTTGAAGGTGTACGTGTCATATTTGGACTTTTGCCTGTGGATATCAACCTTACACGACAGAGAAATACTGGATACGTCACATAAAAACACTAATTAAGCATACAAACAAACAAATGGAAGTCAACAATTGATAAAGTAGAGAGATTCAAGGTTCAAACAAACCAGGAAGCCGAAGGCGATGGCGTTGATGACATTATGAGAGAGGGAAACGGCGGAGAGCTGAAGGTCTCCGAGATGTCCGACAAAGATAGTAGTGACGGACTGAATCAGGTACTGAAAAAGAGTCGTAAAAGCCACCGGAGCTGCAACTTTCCACAGCTTCACCGTCTCCTTCCCACCAACTGACAGGCCCTCCCTGAAGCTCTTCACCGGAGCATAGTCGAGCTCTGGCTCGGCCTTGATGCTCAGCAAGGGAACTGTTTGTGTTTCCATTTGAATTTTTGATTGAAAAGAAAGCAAAGCTAGGTGGATCAGAAATGAGTGCCGAGAAATAGTGCTAGCTGCTCCCTCCAAAGAAGGTAGTGGTAAAGTGAGGGACTCTTTCTGTTTGTATCTTGTTTCAACATATATGATTTGGAGCGCACAAACCCCACGTTGGAATGTAGTAGATGACTTTGTTATTATGACACATGTGTCATGTGCGGGTTGGTTAATCAAAAGTAGCCGAAAATCTCTGAATCTCATCCAATAATCTTAAGTTCTTAACCGTAGCTAATTAAATAACACAGTGGACTTCCTTCTTCAAAAAAAAACATAGTGGACTTTTTTTCTTTAAAATAAAAGTGAAATTGGCAAATGATGCTTTGAGTTTTTTTTTTTTTTTTTTTCTTTCTGCATGGCATTGTAATATCCGATTAACTCAGTCTTAACATTTTATCAGATAAGTATCATTATCGATCTGCAAGTCTGAGCTTTAATGTCACAGTTGGGCTAAGTATGAGCCCATAACTGTTTGGGGAACATTCATACTCATAGTTTGGTGAATGGTCCCCAAAGATAGAATTTGGTTATTAATTAAGATGATACAAAGATCGACCTCAATTTTTTCTCTTCCATAAATTTCAAGCAGCTTGAGGAAGCTTTTTTCGATCCCATATTCCTAGGCCTGACATTTAAACCCGTAACCCGCAAACCCGCACTATACCCGCACTCTAAAAACCCGCACAAACCCGCACGTTTATTAATCCGGGCTAAAAAAAGCCCGCACACAAAAAACCCGCAAATTAACGGGTTTTGCGGGCTAAACCCGTTGGAACCCATTGGAACCCGTTAACTCAAAATCCTTCCCAAAAACCCATTTCCCATTACCCATACGGGTTCCCCATTTTTTTAACTTTTTTTTTCAACCAGGGCATTTTTATAATTTTTCTTATTCCCCATGAGGATCCGACAGTTGGATCTTCGTATAATTGTGAAAAGACGATTCAAAAGGAGATCCGTGAGGATTCGACCGTTGGATCGTGGTATAATTTTGTGAGGATGATTCTAAAGGCGATCTGGGACGATCCAACCGTTGGATCTTCATATAATTGTGCAAAGATGATTCAAAAGGCGATCGAGGATCCGACCGTTGGATCGTCATATAATTTTGTGAGGATGATTCTAAGGACGATCCAACCGTTGGATCTTCGTATAATTTTGAGAGGATGAACCTAAGGGCGATCCGTGTGGATCTGACCGTTGGATCATCGTATAAATCGGTAAAGATGATCATCTAGGTGATCCGTGAGGATCTGACAGTTGGACCGTTGGATCATCGTATAAATCGGTAAAAATGATCCTCTAGGTGATCCGACCGTTGGATCTTCTTATAATTTTGAGAGGATGAACCTAAGGGCGATCCGTGAGGATCCGACCGTTGGATCATCGTATAAATCGATAAAGATGATCCTCTAGGTGATCTGTGAGGGTCCGACTGTTGGATCGTCGTATAATTGTGATTTGTGAATTATTTTTTGTCAAAAAAGGAAAGGAAAAAAAAATCTAAAAAGATAGAAAATAAAAAATTTCAAAATAGAAAACCAAAAAAGTTCATACAGAGAAAATGGCAAATGAGGGGTTATATACATAAGTCTTAATTGGTTTTAATTGCTTTGATAAAAAGTTTTTTTTTTTTAAAAATGTTTACGGGTCTTAACGGGTTTTAACGGGTTCCAACGGAAAACCCGCAAACCCGCCGGGTTTGGCCCGCGAAACCCGTTAAGCTAACGGGTTTTTACCGGGTCGACTCGTTAAGAACCCGCACCGTACCCGCACTATACCCGCACGTTGCCAGGCCTACATATTCCCATATACCTATCAGTAAGACATCTTCGTTCTCGTTTTAATTTCTTGGCTTACCCACTTCGATCTATATGCGTTTTATTGTTTTCAATCTTCACCTGCAATATACAGCAATTCACTCATTAACTGCAACAAAACGCATACATATACTATGGAATCTATATATCAATATATGGCTTAACTCATCTGTAGGTGTATACTAGATTTTACATGCACATCACACAGGGACTTGAAAATGCAAATCTGAAACTACAATTGCATATAAGACAAAAACACATATATTGCACTCACATACACACATGCATATATAATTATAAAGAAACAAATATGTAGATCCTTAGAACGAGGAATGTGTATACCTGCTGGAATTGATGTAGCCATCTCAAATACAGATCTTCTGTACTTCTCTTTGTTTGTTGTCTATCTATGAGCAAGAACTGAATAGCTCATCTCAAAGAGGGTACAGGGACCTAGTATTTATAGTGAAAACATCCTAATACAATGCCCTCCCATAAAGGATAATTGTAATCACAATAATGTCTGTAATCACTATGATATATGTATTCCGACATCTTAGTGCTTGATTCAAGCTATATATTTAGGTCTCTCAATATATTCATTTGATTCATATGATAAATATATTTAACAGGGAATATGAATTACTTAATATCTCTAATTACTTGATCTATTAGTAACAATAATTGTTGTGCTAAATATAAGCTTGTAATTGTCCAATTTCAACTTACAGGACTAATATTTTAAAAAATTAGTTCATGATAATAAGGGTTTTGAAACTAGATTTTACTTGATTACCTCTTTGTCCCAGTTGATTCTACAAACTGAGATCTCAAAGTAACAGATCCCATATAGTAATGTCTATCTCTCTGTCAAAGAAGTCTAGTGTCGACATCTTCAGCTAGAGTGACAAGTTAAGACATTCACCAGAGCATTTTTTAAAATTGCAATCTAGTTATTATATTTTTTAGAGAAAAATTCAGCTACCGTCCCCAAACTATTTCGCTAAGGCCAATTTGATACCCGAACTCTCAAAAGTATCAATGTGATACCCAAAGACCTAAATTGGTATCAACATGATACTTCCGTCCAAAATTTCTGACGGCGCCGTCTGTTTGCTGACGTGGCAAGCACATGGGTCCCCCAAAAAAGTGAAATGACCAATTTACCCTTCTTCTTTTTTTAGAAAAATTCATCTACCGTCCCAAACTATTTTGCCAAAGCCAATTTAATACCCGAACTCTCAAAAGTATCAATGTGATACCCAAATACCTAAATTGGTATCAACGTGATACTTCCGTCCAAAATTCTGACGGCGCCGTCTGTTTGCTGAAGTGGCAAGCACGTGGATCCCAAAAAAGTGAAATGACCAATTTACCCTCTTTTTTTTTTTAATTCATTTTTTTCCTTTTCTTTTCATTTCTTTTTCTTCCTTCTTCTTCTTCTGGGATTTTCTTCTTCTTCTTCTTAGGGTTTTGCGGCACCAAGCAGCTTGGGGCTGAAGCTCCCATTCGAACCCGATACCGGTCGAAGAACCTGCTGGCAGAGCTTGAAAAGATACCTCTTCAACAAGTTTAGTTTGGTTTCATTAACATAAGATTACAGGTATCATTTCGGGTTCATGATATATATTAGTTTTCCTGATTTCTTAATTGATTTTGATTGCTGACGTCGAGAATTTTGAATGGTGGGTCATGAGACAAGATTCGGAATCATGCGACCAAACACAGTGAACAAATATGGTGTTGTTCTTGATGACTTTGGCTTCAAAACTATGATTGACAAGTTAATAGAGGAGTTTATATGCCCCATATCTAGAGGCATTCGTCTCGAATTTGTTATAAAGTTATAATTAAACCCAAAATTATTACATAAAAATTTGAACTAATGATACATGCACTCTTTTTTCTAGGGTGGGACTATTATGTAGTTGTCTTTCCAGAAGTTGGTGGAGCCACATTGGATTCTTATCATGGTTTTGTAGCTGAATATGGAATCGAGTTGGAACATAGAGCTTGGTAGTTGCTACTCATCCATCTGTGATTTTGGATTTCAATAACTTCCTATTCTTTCCTTTTTACTCTACCGAGTTTCAGTGAGTAATGCTGGGGCTTTGATATCTAAGAAAATAATGTACTCTATTGGTTATTTCTACTGATTATCACGTACCTCAGACAAAAATAAAATAAAATCATTTTTCACATAGCAGTTTTGTTTGATTGTTCAGCTGATACGATTTCTCCTTATTTGAATTTTACTTTACGTATGTGTACCCTTTCCTTTCTTCTCTGTTCTTAAGCGTTTATGGACTCACAGTGGCTTTGTATTGTAGCTTTTCATGTGGATGACTCAGAAGTCCCCTTGAATGTTTGCTTGGGCAAGTAATTTACTGGTGGGGAGATGTATTTTCGAGGTGTTCGATGTCATAAGCATGTGAATTCAGAGATACTTGCAGAGGTATGCAAATCTTTTAGATCAGGTTTTTCAGTACAGTTTGATATGAGGCCACTTTTATGATAACTTTAGAAGTACAAATTCTTCAGACTATCATTTTGGATATCGTTCTAATTCACAATAGCGTGTTACTCTTCAGTATGCAAATTGAAAATTTAAATGACAGAAACTTGATATGCACTATGAATGTTTTTTTCTGATATACAGTGGCCTACTGTTCACTTATTAATTGGGAGGTTTTTGTTTCTTTGGATATCGTAATTGTATAATATAGGAAATCTTTGATTATCCTTATTTTCTGGGAAGAAAAATTATGGAGATCAACTGACTGAATTAAGACTTTTGTGCCTTAATATAGCAACACCAAATTTTGATACCACTTTGTAGAGGGATAACATAAGCTCTGAACTGCATCCCTGATTGAGGTCTCTCAGCTTTAGGAACCAAACTTACAATGGTTTTATTCTGAGCCATGAATTAGGACTGAAGCATCTACAAAAATTCTAACCTCACCCATATTTTCTGATGTGGAATTTGCTTATCCAAGTGTCATGTTTTTGTTAGTAAAATGTGGGAAAGTTTACAAAGATATCATATCTGATAACACAATTGTAGCCATAAAGAAGAAGGATTCCTACAGGGTGAAAAAGAATTCTTGACCGAGATAGAATTGAGATGAAGGCTACACCATAAAAACTTGGTCTCTTTGGTAGGATACTGTGAAGAAGAAGGGAAGCAGGTGTGGAGCCTGCAGTCTTGAAAAATTAATCATTGCTTGCAACTTGCAAGTTATTATCTAAATCTATAAATTATATGTTGGTGAAATAAGCAGCAAATAAATGTAAAGAGTCTCATATTGTTTTGTTTGGCAATTGAGTGAACGGCAGGGTAATCTTTTTGCATTACAGATACATATCTTTCTTCCTTCTCAGTCTGCACAAGGTCAGTTTAGTCTGAACTTTATCAATTGGAAGTTGAACTCATAAATGGATCCACTTTGCTGTTCTGCTTAATGAATCTTCACTGCAAAATCTTTAATCTTTAATTGCATGATTGTAAGAAATTGGAGTTTAAGCATGCGCTACATAGTTGTTTCTATGTAACATATATGTGTGTGGCATGCTGGTATCCTTGAATGGTTCACTGTTTTAGGACCACATGAAATATCATTAATCGAATTGTGTTTATTGCTACAGATGTTGGTTATGAGTTCATGTCTAATGGTACCAAAGTGACTGGCTGTGCGGTATGAACTTTGCAACATATGAAGTTTTTTAAGTGGCTCCTCCCATACAATGCCTTTCTGGCCAAAGTTTCATTAGCTAATTCTGTTTACTTAATTTGATACGAGTCACAGATAAAATCAAGAGGAGCCTGGATTTTAGTATGAGGTTATGTATTGCTTCAGTATGAGGCCACTAACATACTTTTGGACTTCAGTTTCTGAATATCATGCCAACAGAGTTATGGGAATAGGCCTCAGTAAGGTAAAGCCAACTTCATATTAAAAAGCATTTCTATATATATTTTCTTCTTCTCTGCATCATATGAACACAAAATGTGCTTATACTGCCATCCACAATCCTAATTCAAGTATTTACATGTCAAATAATACTGACATGAGTATTGTATAAAATGTCGGGACCTGGATCTGTTTTTAAACCTGTCTAGGACAAGCTACATTTCACTATACATTTTTCTGTGACTGAAAATTGTGTCCAGCAAATTTGACAAATGCAAATGCTCACTGTTTTTGTTGATATGGGGGATTTTTTTTTTCCATGGTTGATCTATAGAATTAGCAGTTTCTCTCATGGTATTTCTTACCATGATCATGCCCGCATCATTGTTCTCTACTAGAAGATTTCCATCCATTAATTCATCTCTTTTATCTGTTTTCTTTTCTCCTCCTACCTTACTACTAACCAAATAACAGGGTAATACATTCATTATAAGAATAGAAAACTTAACATTCATTAACAGAGCTATATGGCAAAAGCTAGTCCGGCTCCTAGTTTTTCAAAATCTTCTCAAGAAAGTCGAACTATGCATCGTAAGGAGTTATTGTGTTGATTTAGAGTTTTGCAGGCAGATTTTCGCATTTGTGCAACAGCTAACATGTGTATTTATTATATGTCAATAGTGCGAGTACAATCAGATGCATCCGACTATCTTCTTGCGATGGAGTATCAGATGAGCGATTGAGTATAATGGCTTTGAAACTGTGGTTGTTGGAGGAACTTGACATTTAATTGTGCATTGGTATCTCACATGCAGCTATAGAAGTAGTTGGGCACTCTTGCTCAGTGAGTTTTCTTTTTTTATTTTGGTTTCGTTTCTGATCCTTTTTGTTAGAAAGGAACTGAACTTCATCCTTTTCGTATGAAACTGAACTTTATTTAATTACTGTTAGTTGTTAGTACAGTTAGAAAGAAAGCATTTGATACGACTTGAGTGCAGCAGCAAAGCGTGGGATCTCTAACTAGTGAGTAGTATAGTCTAAATTGAACAAGTGAAGGATCGGATGTGCAGCTTTAGTAGATGCTTTGGCTCTAACATGCCCCAGCATGTAAGTAAAAAAAACAAAGACTGAAGCACTTGCCAGCTAGCTAGGATCCCTCAAGCTCTGCCTTGTAGTGAGGGGAACTCTTTCTGTTTGTTCTCTTACTTAATTATTATTCAACCTTATGGACCATGGTCCAGGTGGACCGCGGTTATAATGGGTGCGTGCAGACCACGCGCAGTTATCTGGCAAGTGAAACATTGATATGAAGAAATCTGACGTTGTGGGTCCCACTGCTTCAGTCACCAATTCCATCCTCTTTTGTCCTCTTCCATTAAACTAGCAGCTGATCTTCTCCATTATTAGCTGTGCAATCCATGTAAATCAACAACCCAGATCGACTCTCCATGTAAATCACAAACACAAGACTAAACAACACACACCCAATCAGAACTAAATTGATCGGAAATTAATAGAAAAATTCGGTGTGGCGCCAGGAGGGGAGGCGGAGGAGATCACAGCCGTCGAATTCATGGTGGTTGTGGTGGCGACGATTGTAAATTTGGTCAGGCGGAGAGAGGGAGTCGAAGCCGAGATCGTTGTCGACGGAGACGAAGGGGAGGTTCTGGGCCAAGGGAGGCGAGGCGATATATATATATATATATATATATATATATATATATATATTGTAACGCCCAAGTTGCATGTACAATCGGAGATCGCAGAGACGTAGGCGACGGCGTGACGAAGCTTTTTCCGGTGGTCCACCGCGGAGAGATGGCCGGAGGAGAGATTTCTGGTCGGGTCACGTCGTCGGGTCGTGGGGTTGCAGTTCGAGTCAGAGAGCTCTGATGCTCTCTCGGGTGTTCTAGATCGTCCATCTAATCCCAGGCCTATTTATAGGCTCTTTCAATTGTTTTTGAACGGCTGTGATCAAGAGGTGGAGACGGTGGATGGCTAGGATCACTCCACCCATTTTCTATATCCTTAATTAATTTCCAAAATCTCAAAACTTCAAAAAATCATAACAATTAGGTCGGGTATCCGAAAAATTCCCCTAAAATTTTCACAAACTCGTCAGGTCGTGTACTTTATTATCCAACTCCTAGATTGAGGATTTCAATTTATGAAAATTTCTAAAAATTTCCTCAAACATCATGACATTTATCGAGATCGTTGAATAATTTCGCGTACGATCTCCATTAAGCTCAATACATTTTTCCAGGGCTCAAATATTACTATAAACGGTTCAGATCAAAAGATGCAAAGTATACGGTCCAGATCGCACCTCTTTAAAATTATTTTATAATAAATATTTGATATGTTTTTGAGAATATTTGTATTATAACTTTTAAAATTCCAAAACTTCTAAAAATTGTAATAAATAGCTCTGGAGTCGGCAAAAATTCTCACAAACTCGGCGTGACGTGTAATTTAATAATGTGTCTCAAACTTTGTATTATTTAACGGTCTCGCCATTTGAAGTGCGACTTAATAAAAATGAGAAAAAAGCTTAGTCAGTTGAACGAGTAGATCGACGTCATAACTATTACGGAATTTTCTGAATTTTTAAGCTGAAGCCTAAAATGATGTACTTGCCCTATCTGACATAAGGATTCTCAAGTATATGATCCGATGATGCCCTTGCCCTTGGAATGTTGTATAGAGAAAATATGGTTATTAAGCCTTAGTCATTTGACCAAGCCGATCGACATCCTATTGATGACGGATTTTTCTGAATTTTGAAACTGAAGTCTAAAATAATGTACGTGCCACATCTGAAAAAATGATTGTCAAGTGTATGATCCAATGACGCCCTTGCCCTTTGAAGGTTGTATAGATAAAAAATAGGGTTATTTAGTCTTAGTCGTTTGACCTAGTCGATCGACATCCTATCGATGATGGATTTTGCCGACTTTTGGACTGGAATCCTAAAATATTGTACTTGGGACATCTGACGGAAGGATTCTCAAGTGGACAATCCGATGATGACCTTGGCCTTTGAATGTTGTATAGGGAAAAAATTGGGTTATTAACCCCTAGTCGTTTGACCCAGCCCATCGACATCCTATTGCTGATGGATTTTGCCAAATTTTTAACCTGAAGCCTAAAATAATGTACTTGCCACGTCTGATGGAAAGATTCTCAAGGGTATGATCCGATGACGGCCTTGCCCTTGGAATGTTGTATAGAGAAAATAGGGTTATTAAGCCTTAGTCATTTGACCGAGCCGATCGACATCCTATTGATGACGGATTTTTCTGAATCTTAAAACCTAAGTGTAAAATAATGTGCGTGCCACATCTAATGGAAGGATTCTCAAGTGTATGATCCAATGATGCCCTTGCCCTTTGAAGGTTGTATAGATAAAAAAAATAGGGTTATTAAGTCTTAGTCGTTTGACCTAGCCGATCAACATCCTATCGATGATGGATTTTGCCGACTTTTGGATTGGAATCCTAAAATATTGTACTTCGGACATCTGACGGAAGGATTCTCAAGTGGACGATCCGATGACGACCCTGCCCTTTGAATGTTATATAGGGAAAAAATTAGGTTATTAACCCCTAGTCGTTTGACCTATCTCATCGACATCCTATTGCTGATGGATTTTGCCGAATTTTTAACCTGAAGCCTAAAATAATGTACTTGCCACATCTGATGGAAAGATTCTCAAGGGTACGATCCGATGACGGCCTTGCCCTTGGAATGTTGTATAGAGAAAATAGGGTTATTAAGCCTTAATCATTTGACCGAGCCGATCGACATCCTATTGATGACGAATTTTTATGAATTTTAAAACCAAAGTCTAAAATAATGTGCGTGCCACATCTGACGGAAGGATTCTCAAGTGTATGATCCAATGACGCCCTTGCCCTTTGAAGCTTGTAGTGAGAAAAAAAAAGGGTTATTAACCCCTAATCCTTTGACCAGGCTGATCGACATGCTATTGATGAAGCATACTGCCGAATTTTTGATTTGAAGCTTAAAAGAATGTACTTGCCACATCTGACGAAAGGATTCTCAAGTGGACGATCCGATTACGACCTTGCCCTTGAAAGGTTGTGTAGCAAAATTTAGGGTTATTAAGCCCTAGTCATTTGACCTTGCCGATGGACCAACTATCGATGACGGATTTTGCCAAATTTTTTACTGGAATCCTAAAATATTGTACTTAGAACATCTGACGGAAGGATTCTCAAGTGGATGAACCAGTGATGACATTTCCCTTTGAAAGTCGTATAGAGAAAAGAGGGTTATTTAGCCCTAGTTGTTTGACCTAGCCGATCAACATCCTATCGATGATGGATTTTACCGAATTTTGTACTAGAATGCTAAAATTTTGTACTTGGGACATCTGACGGAAGGATTCTCAAGGGGACAAACCGGTGATGACCTTGCCCTTTGAAGGTTGTATAGATAAAAAAAAGGGTCTTAGTCGTTTGACCTAGCCGATCAACGTCCTATTGATGATGGATTTTTCTGAATTTTGAAACTGAAGTCTAAAATAATGTACATGCCACATCTGACAAAAGGATTCTCAAGTGTATGATCCAATGACGCCCTTGCCCTTTGAAGCTTGTAGTGAAAAAAAATAGGGTTATTAATCTCTAATCCTTTGACCAGGCCGATCGACATGCTATGGATGAAGGATATTGCCTAATTTTTTACTTGAAGCTTAAAAGAATGTACTTGCCACATCTAACAAAAGGATTCTCAAGTGGACGATCCGATTACGACCATGCCCTTGAAAGGTTATGTATCAAAATTTAGGGTTACTAAGTCTTAGTCGTTTGACCTAGCCGATGGACCAACTATCGATGACGGAGTTTTCCAAATTTTTTACTGGAATCCTAGAATATTGTACTTGGGACATCTGACGGTAGGATTCTCAATTTGACAAACCGGTGACGACATTTCCCTTTGAAGGTTGTATTGAGAAAAAAGAGGGTTATTAAGCCTTAGTCGTTTGACCTAGCTGATCGACACTCTATCGATGATGGATTTGCCGAATTTTGTACTGGAATCCTAAAATATTTTACTTGGGACATCTGATGGAAGGATTCTCAAGTGGACAATCCGATGACGACCTTAACCTTTGGAGGTTGTATAGATAATAAAAATAGGGTTATTAAGTCTCAGTCATTTGACCTAGCCGATCAAAATCCTATCGATGATGGATTTTGCCGAATTTTGGAATGGAATACTAAAATATTTCACTTCGGACATCTGACGGAAGGATTCTCAAGTGCACGATTTGATGACGACCTTGCCCGTGGAAGGCTATATAGGGAAAAAATAGGGTTATTAACCCCTAGTCGTTTGACCCAGCAGATCGAAATCCTACGTATGACCGATTTTGCCGAATTTTCGAATGGAATCTTAAAATATTATACTTGGGACGTCTGACGAAAGGATTCTCAAGTGCACGATCCGAACAAATCCTTGCCCTTGGAAAGTTGTATAGGAAAAAAATAGGGTTATTGACCCCTAGTCGTTTGACCGAGCCGATCGACATCCTATCGATGACGGATTTTGCCAAATTTTTGAATGGAATCTTAAAATATTGTACTTGGGACGTCTAACGGAAGGATTCTCAAGTGCACGCTCAGATCAAATCCTTGCCCTTGGAAGGTTGTATAGGGAAAAAATATGGTTATTAACCCGTAGTCGTTTGACCCAGCCGATCAACATCCTTTCGGTGACGGATTTTGCCGAATTTTCGATTGGAATCCTAAAACTTGTACTTGGGATGTCTGACGGAAGGATTCTCAAGTGCACGATCCGATCAAATCCTTGTCCTTGGAAGGTTGTATAGGAAAAAAATAGGGTTATTAAACCCTAGTCGTTTGACCCAGCCGATCAACATCCTATCGATGACGGATTTTGCCGAATTTTCGAATGGAATCCTAAAATATTGTACTTGGGATGTCTGACGGAATGATTCTCAAGTGCACGGTACGATCAATTCCTTGCCCTTGGAAGGTTGTATAGGGAAAAAATAGGGTTATTAACCCTAGTCGTTTGACCCAGCCGATCGACGTCCTATCAGTGACGGAATTTGCCGAATTTTTGAATGAAATCCTAAAATATTATACTTGGGACGTCTGACGGAAAGATTCTCAAGTACACTATCCGATCAAATCCTTCCCTTGGAAAGTTGTATAGGGAAAAAAATAGGGTTATTGATCCCTAGTCGTTTGACCCAGCCGATCGACATCTTATCGATGACGGATTTTCCCGAACTTTTGAATGGGATCCTAAAATATTGTACTTGGGACATCTGACGGAAGGATTCTTAAGTGCATGATCCGATCAAATCCTTGCCCTAGGAAGGTTGTGTAGGGAAAAAAATAGGGTTATTAAACCCTAGTTTTTTGACCGAGCCGATCGACATACTATCGAAGATGAATTTTTCTAAATTTTTGACCCGAAGCCTAAAATAATGTAATTGGCACATCTGACTGAAAGATTCTCAAGTGTACGATCTGATGACGGCCTTGCCCTTTGAAGTGAAAAAAATAAAAATAAAAAATGTTACAAACAGTACCCGAACTAAGGCTCATTCTTAACTTCAGTACCCGACTATGCAAAACTATCACTTTGGTACCCCAAGTTTGAAGTCCGACCCAAGAATGGTACACGTCGTCCATCACGGCGTTAACTAGCTAACCACATGACATATTTTGAGGGCCTTCATGGTTTGCCACGTAACAAAGATTTAACGCTGTGATGGACGGCGTGTACCATTCTTGGGTCGAGCTTCAAACTTGGGGTACCAAAGTGATAGTTTTGCATAGTCAGGTACTGAAGTTAGGAGTAGGCCTTAGTTCGGGTACTGTTTGAAATATTTTCTATAAAAAAAAAGGTTATTAAGCCTTAGTCGTTTGACCGAGCTGATCGACATCCGATCGATAACAGATTTGTCCGATTTTTGGAACCAAAGCCTAAAATAATGTACTTGGCACATCCGACGGAATGATTCTCAGGTGGATGATCCGTTGACGACCTTGGCCTTTGAAGACTGTATAGGGAAAAAATAGAGTTATTAAACCCTAGTCGTTTGACTGACACAATTGGCATCTTATCGATGACGGAATTTTCTAAAATTTTGACTCAAGGCCTAAAATATTATACTTGGGACATCTGAAATAAGGATTCTCAAGTGGACGAACCGGTGATGACATTTCCCTTTGAAAGTTGTATAGAGCCTTAGTCGTTTGACCTAGCCGATCAACATCCTATTGATGATGGATTTTACCGAATTTTGTCCTAGAATTCTAAAATATTGTACTTGGGACATCTGACGGAAGGATTCTCAAGTGGACAATCCGGTGATGACCTTGCTCTTTGAAGGTTGTATAGATAAAAAATAGGGTCTTAGTCGTTTGACCTAGCCGATCAACGTCCTATTGAAGATGAATTTTTCTGAATTTTGAAACTGAAGTCTAAAATAATGTACGTGTCACATCTGACCAGGGCTGTCACTCGGTCGGTTTGAATCGGTTATAGGTATTACCAACTTCAAAACCAAAGCTTTCGGTTTCAAAATTGAGCTACCAATTACCAACCAAAATTTTCGGTTTTTAATCATAACTACCAAATTCGGTATTTCGGTTTTCGGTATTACCAACTTTAGAACAACTAATTCTTTGTAATTAAAATTAGAACGAACAAAACTAGGTTCTTCAATTTTATAGTCGTAAACTTTGTACTCATCTCCTAATTATAGCTTTCTTTTGTATATATGACATCAAGTTTGAGTCATTTTCAATAAAACTAGGTTATTTAACCATCTTTGACTAGGTTACTTAAAATACATGTACTATTAATGTAGCATATGTTGTAATGTTCATACTATTATGAAAAATTTTATGTTTATTTCTTAATATACATGTATGTGTATTGAAAACCATAGTATATAAAGCTAATATTTAGATAATCGGTAGATTCGGTATTTACCAACACCAAACCAACTTTTTCGGTAATTTTCAATTTCGGTTTTATCGGTCTCAGTTACCAAAAAGTCAGTTTACCAAACTTAAAATATCGCTTAGTATTCGGTCGGTTTGGTAATTACCAAACCAAGTGGCAGCCCTACATCTGACAGAAGGATTCTTAAGTGGATGATTCGATTACGACCTTGCCCTTGAAAGGTTGTGTAGCAAAATTTTGGGTTATTAAGCCCTAGTCGTTTGACATAGCCAATAGACTAACTATCGACGACGGATTTTGCCAAATTTTTTACTGGAATCATAAAATATTGTACTTGGGGCATCTGACGGAAGGATTCTCAAGTGGACAAACCGGTGATGACATTTCCCTTTGAAAGTTGTATAGAGAAAAAAGAGGGTTATTTTGCCCTAGTCATTTGACCTAGCCGATCAACACTCTATCGATGATGGATTTTGCCAAATTTTGTACTAGAATCCTAAAATATTGTACTTGGAACATCTGACAGAAGGATTCTCAGGTGGACAATCCGGTGATGACCTTGCCCTTTGAAGGCTGTATAGATAAAAAATAGGGATATTAAGTCTTAGTCGTTTGACCTATCCGATCGACATCCTATTGATGATGAATTTTTCTGAATTTTGAAACTGAAGTCTAAAATAATGTACGTGCTACATCTGACGGAAGGATTCTCAAGTGTATGATCCAATGACGCCCTTGCCCTTTGAAGCTTGTAGTGAAAAAAAATAGGGTTATTAATCCCTAATCTTTTGACCATGTCGATCGACATGCTATGGATGAAGGATATTGCCGAATTTTTTACTTGAAGCTTAAAAGAATGTACTTGCCACATCTGACAAAAGGATTCTCATGTGGACGATCCAATTATGACTTTGCCCTTGAAAGGTTGTGTAGCAAAATTTAGGGTTATTAAGCCTTAGTCGTTTGACCTAGCCGATGGACCAACTATCGATGACGGAGTTTTCCAAATTTTTTACTGGAATCCTAGAATATTGTACTTGGGACATCTGATGGAAGGATTCTCAAGTGGACAATCCGGTTACGACCTTAACCTTTGAAGGTTGTATAGATAAAAAAAAAAATAGGGTTATTAAGTCTCAGTCGTTTGACCTAGCCGATCAACATCCTATCGATGATGGATTTTGCCGAATTTTGGAATAGAATCATAAAATATTTCACTTCGAACATCTGACGGAAGGATTCTCAAGTGCACGATTCAATGAAGACCTTGCCCGTGGAAGGTAGTATAGGGAAACAATAGGGTTATTAACTCCTAGTTGTTTGACCCAGCCGATCGACATCCTACCGATGACGGATTTTGCCAAATTTTCGAATGGAATCTTAAAATATTGTACTTGGGACGTCTGATGGAAGGATTCTCAAGTGCACGATCCGATCAAATCCTTGCCCTTGGAAGGTTGTATAGGAAAAAAAATAGGGTTATTGACCCCTAGTCGTTTGACCCAGCCGATCGACATCCTATCGATGACGAATTTTTCTAAATTTTTGACTGGAATCCTAAAATAATGCAGTTGGGACGTCTGAAGGAAGGATTCTCAAGTGCACAATCCGATCAAATCCTTGCTCTTGGAAGGTTGCATAGGGAAAAAATAGGGTTATTAACCCCTAGTCGTTTGACCCAACCGATCAACACCCTATCGGTGATGGATTTTGCCGAATTTTCGACTAGAATCCTAAAATATTGTACTTAGGACGTCTGAAGGAAGGATTCTCAAGTGCACGATCCGATCATATCCTTGCCCTTGGAAGGTTGTATAGGAAAAAAAATAGGGTTATTAAACCCTAGTCTCTTGACCCAGCCGATCGACATCCTATCGATGACGAATTTTTCTAAATTTTTTACTAGAATCCTAAAATAATGCACTTGGGATCTATGACGAAAGGATTCTCAAGTGCACGATCCGATCACGACCTTGCCCTTGGAAGGTTGCATAGGGAAAAAATAGGCCTATTAACCCGTAGTCGTTTGACCTAGCCGATCGACACCCTATCGATGGCGGATTTTGCAGAATTTTAGACTGGAATCCTAAAATACTGTACTTGGGACATCTGACGGAATGATTCTCAAGTGCACAATCCGATCACGACCTTGCCCTTGGAAGGTTTCATAGGGAAAAAATAGGGTTATTAAACCCTATTCGCTTGACCGACTCGATCGACAATCTATCGATGACAAATTTTTCTAAATTTTTGACTGGAATCCTAAAATAATGCACTTGGGACATATGACGGAAGGATTCTCAAGTGCACGATCCGATCACGACCTTACCCTTGGAAGGTTATATAGGGAAAAAATAGGCCTATTAACCCGTAGTCGTTTGACCAAGCTGATCGACACCCTATCGATGACGGATTTTGCTGAATTTTTTACTGGAATCCTAAAATATTTTACTTGGGACATCAGACGGAAAGATTCTCAAGTGGACAATCCGGTTATGAAATTTCCCTTTGAAGGTTGTATAGAGAAAAAAGAGGGTTATTAAGTCTTAGACGTTTGACCTAGCCGATCAACATTCTATCGATGATGGATTTGACCGAATTTTGTACTGGAATCCTAAAATATTTTACTTGGGACATCTTACGGAAAGATTCTCAAGTGGACAATCTGGTTATGACCTTGCCCTTTGAGGGTTGTATAGATAAAAAATAGGGTTATTAAGTCTTAGTCGTTTGACCTAGCCGATCGACATCTTATCGATGATGGATTTTGCCGACTTTCGGACATGAATCCTAAAATATTGTACTTACCACATCTGACGGAAGGATTCTCAAGTGTATTATCCAATGACGGCCTTGCCCTTGGAATGTTGTATAGAGAAAATAGGGTTATTAAGCCTTAGTTGTTTGACGATGCCGATAGACATTCTATTGATGATGGATTTTTCTGAATTTTAAAATCTGAAGTCTAAAATAATGTACGTGCCACATCTGACGGAAGGATTCTCAAGTGTATGATCCAATGACGCCCTTGCCCTTTGAAGCTTGTAGTGCAAAAACAATAGGGTTATTAACCCCTAATCCTTCGACCAGGCCGATGGACATGCTATTGATGAAGGATATTCCCAAATTTTTGACTTGAAGCTTAAAAGAATGTACATGCCACATCTGACGAAAGGATTCTCAAGTGGACGATCCGATTACGACCTTGCCCTTGAAAGGTTGTGTAGCAAAATTTAGGGTTATTAAGCCTTAGTTTTTTTACCTTGCCGATGGACCAACTATCGATGACAAATTTTGCTGAATTTTTTGCTGGAATCCTAAAATATTGTACTTGGGACATATGACGGAAGGATTCTCAAGTGTACGATCTGATGACGGCCTTGCCCTTTGAATCTTGCAGTGAAAAAAAATAAATAGGGTTATTAACTCCTAATCCTCTGATGGGGCCGATCGACATCCTATCGATGGTGGATTTTTCCGAAATTTTTACCAGAAGCCTAAAATAATGTGCTTGGCACAACTGACAGAAGGATTCTCAAGTGTATGATCCGATGACGGCCTTGCCCTTTGAAGCTTTTAGTGAAAAAATAGGGTTATTAACCCCTAATCCCTTGACCAGGTCGATTGACATACTATCAATGACGGATTTTTCTAAATTTTTTACTCGAAGCCTAAAATAATGTACTTGACACATCTGACGGAAGGATTTGCAAGTGTATGATCCGATGACGTCCTTGCCCTTTGAAGCTTGTAGTGAACAAAAATAGGGTTATTAACCCTTAATGCTTTGACCGAGCCAATCGACATCTTATCGATGACAGATTTTTATGAATTTTTTAGCTGAAGCCTAAAATAATGTACCTGACACATCTGACGGAAAGATTCTCAAGTGTAAGATACGATGATGCCTTTTCCCTTTGAAGCTTGCAGTGAAATATTCTAGTATTCATTTTCTAGTGTGGAGTTGATACATACTGCGGTATTACGCCTCATTCAGTTGACCTAGCAGATCGAACTCCTAACCGTGGCAAAATGAAATGATTTTTGGACCTGACCCCTAAAATAATATATGTTTCACATCTAATGGTTGGTGTCTGCAGTCTTTTTCGAAATTATATATCAACATCCTTTTTGTTATTTAGAGGTGTACTAAATTCCATATAGCCAGTGAAGATGTTAGAGAACATTAGTTGGCATTCAATGCATTAATGCCAAAAAAAAAATTGAAACTCGACAAAACACTACTAGTGAAATTGAACCACACGACACTTATCAGAGTATCAGACAACTTTGAGTTAATCAGACATAATTTTTTAAACTTATGTATTTTCTCTATCGTCAACACACAGTCAACATATTAATTTACTGTTGTGAAGCAATTAAACTGAAAAATTAAAAATAACAAAACAGAAAAATTAACCTTTTTCGATCGAAACCATCCTATGTAGTTCATTCTCAAAAAAAAAGAAGAAAAAAAAGAGAAATGATGGAAAATGTCACATTAGAGTGTGAAATGATAAAAATGTCACCTAGTTTCCCACTTGATAAAAAGGTCCATTATAAATTGTTAATAATATTAATTTAGTCTTTATTTATTTATTTATTTTTTTTGAAAGGGGTTTGGAACCCAGCCTAGCTGGGAGGCTTAGCCCCACGCCTGGTTCCATTTATTATATTAATAGTAAAATTTTGCATCGGGGGGGGGGGGGGGGACATAGCACTTATACCCCGAGCTACAGATAAACAATGACAATAATCCTCATAGAGAACATCCTGTATTATGGCAGGTGTCTCCCCTAACCAAACATCATCAACGGAACAGCGACTAGCAAGATGTGCAAGCCTATTTGCAACCCCATTTGCTTCACGGTAAATATGTCGGATTCGAATGGATTGGAAAGCGTCAAAATACTCTTTACAATCATCCAGAACCCGACTTACCTCCGAGAAATTCTTCTCCTCACTCTTAAGAGTAGCAATCAGGATGGCAGAGTCGCTTTCAATGTCAATGTCAGCCCAACCTTGGTGAATACCAAGAAGTAGACCAGCTCTACACGCCTCCGCTTCCATATTTAGAACCGAGTGTGCATGTACAAAAGGTCTAGCCAAAGCAGCAATACCCATGCCAGAATCATCCCTCACCACTACTCCAATACCTCCACGACCATCCTCCAAGCAATACGCCCCATCAACATTAATTTTATGCCTTCCACTCGGAGGACATTGCCACTTAACCTTTGGCCTGCTCTTTTTCTTAACTGCTTTAGTCTTTATTAATAATGAGATGATGTTAAAAAATGTCAATTTTGAATTTTTATGATGTCCATTATGCCCTTAAAGCCAAATACACGTTTATACTCTACATTCTCTCCATTTGATCAGAAATCCCAAAACAGAGCCCCGATTAGAAACCCGGTAGAAGATGAAGATAAACGTCATCGAACTTCTGACGAGAGTCGAGGCTATCTGCAACAAGTACGACCGATACGACATCGACAAGAAGAAGGACTCTTAACATCTCCGGCGACTATGTCTTCGCTCACCTCGATCTACTCCACCGTCGAGTCCGACATTGAAGCTGTTCTTCAGGTTTAGTCTCTCTCGATTCTCTAATTTGATCTCTGTTTGGTTTCTGGAAAAGCTTGTGAAGTTGAAACGTGATAATGTAATATCTGGACGTAGGTGAATGAAATTGACTAGAATTTTAGTTATTATTTGGTCCTATTTTTCAAATTGAGACTGAAATTTAAGTAGCAACAGAGAGAAATGAGGAGCGTAAAGGTTCCCAATGCCAACTACCACCTCTCTCTCGAGATCTAATGCTTTCTTTGATTCAGTTTTTGCTTTATTCTGTTTGCGAAATGAAATTTTTGGATTGCTGTTTTTTTTGTTTGTCCGGTTTTGCTTAATTGTTTGTCTTAGATGTGTTTAGCTCAGGTTCTTGATTCTCAAATCATGAAGAATTTGATTTATAGGTTTTCTTTGATTGTAACCCTAACTTCAATTCTGAAATTTCACCTAAGAGCAGGAGACTCCGCTTCGAGCTGCTGTTAATTATGGCGAAGGTAGTATAGTAATAACTCTTTTCTTCAACTATTTCTAATGATTTCTGCTTTTCAATGTGCAATTTTGGTCAATGATTCATTAGGTTCAGTTTGTTCAATTTGTTGTTACAGTTGTGTTCTTAGCTCAGATAGTTGATTTTTGGTCATACTGTGCTTGATTCGTAGTTTGGACTTCGTTTTTTATTGCTTTACTTCTCATCAAGCTTCAGATAGATCTATGAGTTTGTGAAGTTTATAGTCTCTGTTCAGATCTGGTAGTTAGCTCACTAGGAATTACTGGCTTTAGTAGCCAGCTTTTGAATAGTAGATATACTCTGGGAGGTTTTGACTGTTATAAAAAGTGATTGATGAGTTCATGTGATCTGATCTGATTGCAGCTTCCGAGTGTTGAGATTAATCCACAATTCATAACATTTACGCATGTTAATATGGAGTCCAATAAGTACACATGTGTTCGGGAAACAATGCCGCAGAATGGTATTGTGATTATTGATATGAGTGTACCGAATCAACGCCGACTCTGCACTTATGAATCCAAACTCCCAAATCCTTGCTTTCAAAGGTAGGTTTTAACTTATGACTTCATATTGACATTGATAACTGGTCATGCTTAGCCTTTTGGTATTGATCTTAATATGCTTCTGCTTCAACTTGTTGAACCTCGGTTTACTTAATTATAAGTGCATGACTTGTAGTTGTCATTCAACTTTCTATTACAAGTGTTACATTTAGTGGAACCATCATCAACTATTATATGCAGTTTAAGTGTTAGCATTATTTAAATGTCTGGTTTGTTCCTGCATCTAATCATTTTACATCAAATGAGTTTTGATGCGGTCAGTAGAATATATACACAATAATTTACAAATTACAATGCTTTACATTGCCATTGTCTTTGATAAGGAATGCACCTGAAGTGCTTCGAAGTTTTATTTTCTCTAGTTGGAGTATGTTTCGGATTTCCGTATTGTTTTAGTTTTCTTAAGCTAGCTAGTCCTATTAGAACACGCAATCGACTTGGTTAAAATGCGTACAAGATCATTTAAAAACCCCATTACTAGTGGTAGCAGGAAACTCACATTCGAAACAAAATTTAAGGTCGAAAAAATGTGAATTGCAGTAACCAATTGCCTGTGCATGCTTGTAAGTTTTAGATAGATTATGCAATGTACCTCTTGCATTATGTTAGCTTTGTCCTTAATGATGCTAGTGGTAAGTTATGCCTCAACCAGTTCATACATTACCGCGTAGTCACGTGATAGAAGTGTGTAGTAAATATGCACCTTTTACCCAGAACCTTGTTTCTCTTTATAGGCTTATGACTGTGCAAACAATAATAGGATGATGATGCTAAATATCACAGCAGAAAACCACAGCACACGAACACAGAATTTTATAGAGGTTCGACAAAAACTTTGCCTACGTCCTCTGTGTGATCTCTCTTGAGAATCACTAGCACTATGGAGAATAACAACTTGATTACAAGTACTTATTGAAATCCCTATGCTAATCCCCAACCTCTTTGCTAGATCCCTCTATCACCCTTGGCTCTCCCTGCCTCTGTGTTTGTATGTTAACTGAGAACTCTCTGAGATCTCTCTTTGATCTCTTCTCTATCTGATCTGAGGTCACATTATATGAGCTCCCTGCAGCCCTATTTATAGATTATAGGTGCTGGTTACAAACATATCACATTAGGATTCCTAAAACTATTAGAACAAGGAAAGAGAGCTAGCTTTCCTATTCCTAACTAGAATAGAACTTACTTTCCAGGTCTAAATCAATAGGAATAACTCTTCCTATTCCAAAACCCATTAGGATACTAGAAGAATTCCTGTGCGCACTAATCTTCACTTACCCATCTGGTTTTGCCTTGAATCCTAATCAATTTAGGCATATCAACGAGCCAAATTCACAACAATCTCCACCTTGGTGAGTTGATACTAAACTGATTGCTGCAACCTCCAGGATATCTTGTACTTCTTGAAGTAATCCTGAAACCTTCAAGAACCTTCACCTTGGCAAAAGTCTATTTGCCTCAACGCACCTCAAGTGAGGAGGTGCTCCACCTCAATCTCAACATGCTGTAAGATCGAGCAGGTTCAAGTAACACTTGAACTCATCCATGGCAATGGTCCTAGTCAAACAATCTGAGACATTCTCCCTTGAATGAACTTTCTCATTTGTTATCTTCCTTGAGTTGACCCAACCTTCGCTGCGATGATCATGAACATCAACATGTTTCGTCTCTGCTTGAAACACTTGATTCCTTGTCAAATTGATGACCCTATTCTTCATCACAGCTTCTTGTTGAATTCCAAACTCACTCATTAATCCATTAAGCCATAATGCCTCTGCGGAAGCTTCTGTTAGTGCCATGCAATCTACTTCAGTGGTAGACAACGTCGTAGCTGATTCTTTGGTTGCTCTACAGCTCACTAAACCTTCACCACAAGTAAAAACATAACTTGTTGCAGGTCTTGTCTTGTCTATGTCTCCTGCCAAATCTGAACCCTTAGGACCAGCAATGCATGCTTGTTCTTGTTGTCTTTCAAACATAGATTCATGCTCCTTCGTGTCTCTCAAGTAATACAGAATCCACTTCACTGCTTGCCGATGCCGTCTACCCGGATTCACCATATACTTTAACACTATGCTCAATGCTTGAGCTAAACCCGGTCTTGTGCAGATTCTAGCGTACATAAGACAATCCACTACTCTTGCATAAGACACATTCATCATCTCATCTAACTCCTTCGTAGATGATCTCTGCACACTCAACTGGAAGTGTGCTACTGGTGGAGTAGACACGGGTTCAAATAATAGTCCTATTTTTCCCGCTTCTCTGTCCCTCCTTATCTTCACTCCTAGGATCTGCTGTGCAGCTTCTAGATCCTTTATGTCAAATTCCTTCCCTAGTTGTGTCTTCGGAATTCTAGACATATCCTGACATGTAGTCAACACGTCACCCAAATAAAGTAGCAATGGTAAAACCATACTATCCTTGAACACATGATGATAAACGCAGCTATCCACTGGTGAGATTTGGTCAAAATCGACCTTTACTTTCTGCGAATACTCCTTGGCCAATACCCGAGCTTTGAATCTCATGGCTTCCTTATCATGCATTCCTTCCGTTTTCCTATAAACCCACTTACAGCCAACCTGATTTCTTTCTTTGGGCTTAGGAACCGACTCCTGAACCAAGTCCTTATGTATGGACTTCTTCATCTGTTCTAACATAGCTCCCCTCCAACTTTCCCGTACGTCATTTGCTATAGCTTCCTGATACGTGGTTGGATCTTCTGGACTGAAATTTAGAGCATACTTGTCCAATGCTATGCTTCTCTGGAACTCCTGCCCAAGTGACTGACGAACCGAGTCGTAGGTTCGCAGTGCTAATTGCTCCACCTGAGCTTGTATTAATGACTGTTGTTGTTGCTCTAAGACTTCTTCCTCGATAACCCTTTTATCATGCTCCACCTGCTCAATTTGCTCCACCTGAGCTAGAGTTTCTTCCATGACCCCTTTGGTTAGAGGAACTTCGGTTGCTTTCTCTACAACATCAGTCTTCTTCTTCACCTCACTTGTCTTGACTTCATTGAACGGCATTGTCTCCTCATCAAAAATGACGTGTCTACTTAGAACCCTCTTCTTGCTGACAATATCCCATAACTTGTAGCCCTCTACTCCTTTCTCAATACCGAGAAATATGCACTTGCGTGACTTTGGCCTGAGTTTGGTTTGCTCATTGTTGGAAATATGACCATATGCGCTGCAACCAAACACCCTTAAGTTAGAATAGTCAACTGGTTCTCCAGACCATACCTCCTCTGCACACTTTAAGTCCAAGACTTTTGATGGTGACCGATTAACCAAGTAACACGCATGGTTAACTGCATCTGCCCAAAAAGTGTCCGGTAATCCTGCATGCAGCCGCATGCTTCTTTCTCTCTTCAAGAGAGTTTTATTCATCCTTCTAGCAGCCCCGTTTTGTTGGAGATTCTCTTTCACCGTGAAGTGTCTTGTGATTCCTTCATCCTTGCAAAATTGTAAGAACCTTTTCATTCTATATTCACTGCCACTGTTACTTCTCAAATACTTGATTTTTCTGCTTGTTAGATTTTCTACTTCTGTTTTCCACTCCTTAAACTTGGTGAAAACCTCGGATTTCTCTCTCATAAGGTAGACCCAAATCTTCCTCGAAAAATCATCTAGAAAAGTAACAAAGTACTTGAAGCCTCCCATAGACCTTACTGGTGCCGGGCCCCAGACATCTGAGTGAATATAATCCAGCAATCCTTTGCTTTTGTTCTCACAATTTGCTAACTTGAATGCCACCTTCTGCTTCCCAAGAATACAATCCTTGCAAAAGTTCAGTTTGCAAACACTGACACCTTCTAGCTTACCTTTCTTGTGGAGTTCTTGCATTCCTCTTTGACTCATGTGCCCAAGGCGATGATGCCATAGCTCAGTCTTGTCATTTACCTCAGTAGACATTGCAACTCCACCTATTATTGTAGTCCCTTGAAGCTTGTATAAGTTGTTAGGTTGAATGTCGCCCTTCATCACAACAAGTGATCCCTTGAGAACTTTGAGTCTTCCCTCTTCAGAGCGATACCTATATCCGGCCTTGTCCAAAGTACCCAAAGATATCAAGTTCTTCCTTAACTTAGGAATATATCTGACATTCTCCAGCGTTCTAACAACTCCATCATGCATTCTGATTTTCACTGATCCAATACCTAGGATCCTACACGATGATTCATCTCCCCTAAAAACCTCTCCGCTGCTACTCTCCTCATATGTGTCGAACCATTCTCAGGTTGCACACATGTGGAATGTACAACCGGTATCCAAAATCCAATTTCTGAAAGCATTGGAGCTGGCTGCTACCACAAGGAGCTCACCGTCATCTTTATCTTGTTTGATGACTACATTGGCTGTGTTTGAACTCCTTGCCATCACCTCTGCTTTCATCTTCCCTTTTTTGCAGTTTCTTTTCAAGTGGTCGGCAGCACCACATTTGAAGCAACATTTCTTGTATTTTTCCTTGGATTTTGATGTACCCTTGTTACCAAATTTATCCTTCTTACTCGTCAACTGACATGTCTCCTTGCCCTTGACATGAAGGCCTCCTTGAGAGCTTTTGGTCTCCCTACTCATCTTAAAATAAGATTGAATAGCTTCGGTAATCTCATCGTACTTGAGAGAATCCTTACCGGAAACGAGTCTGGTGATGAAGTGCTTGAATGAAGCTGGTAAAGATCTTAGCAGCATAAGTGCTTTCTCCTCATCTTTATACCTCACATCCACCTTTGATAAATTGGCAACACAAATCTGAAATTTATTCAGATGATCCTGCAGATCCCCGCCTTCTTCCATCCGAAGACTATAGAGTTCGTCTTTCAAGAAGAGTTTATCCGCGTCAACCTCTTTGACATTGTCCAATGTCTTACTGCTGTCCATATTCTCACCAATATGAACCTTACCCGCATAAACCTTCTCGAGATAATCCCAGGTTTCTTTGCTGTTCATATTCTCACCGGCACTAGCCAATACATGAACCAATACATGATCAGCAAGATGTAGCTCTATAAAGCTCTTTGCCTTCTTGTCCATCTTCTGCCAAACCTTGTCTGCCATATCAGCTGCCTTATTCTCTATCCCGAGAATAGCCTCATACAAACCTTGTAGAATCAGGACACTTTTCATCTTCCTCTGCCATAATGTGAAGTTATCCTTCCCATTCAACATAATGGGCATCACATTGCTGCCTGCATCTGCCTTGTCATCTGCCATCTTAGAAACACCTTGAGCCTAAGCTCTGATACCACTTTGTAGTAAATATGCACCTTTTACCCAGAACCTTGTTTCTCTTTATAGGCTTATGACTGTGCAAACAATAATAGGATGATGATGCTAAATATCACAGCAGAAAACCACAGCACACGAACACAGAATTTTATAGAGGTTCGACAAAAACTTTGCCTACGTCCTCTGTGTGATCTCTCTTGAGAATCACTAGCACTATGGAGAATAACAACTTGATTACAAGTACTTATTGAAATCCCTATGCTAATCCCCAACCTCTTTGCTAGATCCCTCTATCACCCTTGGCTCTCCCTGCCTCTGTGTTTGTATGTTAACTGAGAACTCTCTGAGATCTCTCTTTGATCTCTTCTCTAATCTGATCTGAGGTCACATTATATGAGCTCCCTGCAGCCCTATTTATAGATTATAGGTGCTGGTTACAAACATATCACATTAGGATTCCTAAAACTATTAGAACAAGGAAAGAGAGCTAGCTTTCCTATTCCTAACTAGAATAGAACTTACTTTCCAGGTCTAAATCAATAGGAATAACTCTTCCTATTCCAAAACCCATTAGGATACTAGAAGAATTCCTGTGCGCACTAATCTTCACTTACCCATCTGGTTTTGCCTTGAATCCTAATCAATTTAGGCATATCAACGAGCCAAATTCACAACAAAGTGTTGTTCCAATTATCAAATGATGATGATCTTGATATATTCTCAAGTCTGATGCACGCTGCTTATTCTTTTTCAGGGATCCACTGAATGTCCAAATATTCTTCAAAATGCATAGGTCTGATTATGCTAAAAGATTGGTGACGTCAATCATGTATGTTACTTGATGTCATGGGTCATTAGCAACTCCTCCAGTATGCAAGTATCTGAATTTAGTTTACATGGTTATTGTGAAGTGTTTTTGTGCTTGCAAACCCCATAACCTGAAAATTAAATTAAATGATATTTCAGAAAACTACTAGTAATTCTATGTCAGTAAGAACTATCTAAGGTTGCCAACTTTTTCTTGAACAAAGCTTTCCTTTTTCGTTTTGAAGGTTGAAAAATTGATTCATAATGTTACTCCTCAAATGTGAGTATGAGATAACTTCTATTAACAGTTTGATTAAGTTCCTAACGTACCAAACAAATCTTGTTTTATTCAATAGCTAGCCTCAACCATCTTCTTCACAGTTACTGTTGGATTAGTGTGGTATGAGTAATTAATAGCTCTAGTAGCTGTTTCTCTATTATTGCAGTTTACCACTTGGCCATTACCTTTAATCTTTTACTGTTTTTTTAGTACAGTATGGACTTGTTTACAGTTTATATATAGTCATGAATTATTGGATAGTTTTCTCAGTACCAAGTGCAAACCTTTTTGTTTCAGTGGGAGCGAAGAGGGAAAGCACCACATACCAGTACGATTAAAGGTAGTGCTCAGAACTGAGTGGCAAAATTTATAGTTAAAACATATCTATTAGCACTATCATACAAACTATGATATGCTCTCAAGGGAAGTCTCAGCTGTTACTTTTTGGCAAGTTGCATTTGTATTTGGAAATCACCTTCGAGTAGTTGCCTATTCAGCTTATATTAAGTTATGGAAGTTTCATTTTGATTCGGAACTTCAAATGGTCTGTTTGGCAGTTGCCTATTCAGCACAAAAATAGTTATGGAAGTTGCACTTTGATTTGGAACTTCAAATGGTCTGTTTGGCAGTTCCGTATTCAGCTT